>JAZGTK010002172.1:0-33381 GCA_036877625.1 Ambastaia sidthimunki
CTTTTTTAAGTATCCAGTAGGCTTCAGTTTATCACGGCCCACACAAAGCCACTTCCTCTACAATCAATCGATGGTTTGAAAAGGAAATAAAGTGAGCGTGCAACGGAAGACACCAGCAAACCGTGGTTTGATGCTAGTCAGAGGCAGGTGTTTGATCATTTAGGTGGTGGAGACAAAATTTGTTATATGCCAGTGTGTACTCAATGAGTCAGATTGTACTCAGTGAGTCAAACGTGTGAGTAAATATTAAATGTATATGTTCTAAAATGCACTTTTACAAGTACATTAGCATATAGATGGCCTCTAATACATCATATTTTATATAATATAAGCCATAAAATATTTTAATTTCAAGGCCTCCTGCAAAGTACTTATTGGTAATCTCTTCACAATAGGATTGTTAGTTCTTGGAAAAATATTTTGTGTATTTTCAGGTTAGTGAAGGATTGGTGCAGTAAAATTCACACGAGCACAATGCACCTTAGATCTGCCCAAATCAGTGGCAGATGTAGTTGTCTTTGTACCAGAAGAAGACATGTTTTATATTGTCTGTGTCAGAGTCTGAAAGCTGTTTTTCACAAAGGCCTTTTCCACTATAAGTATTAATTTACTTTGTATAGAAATTTAGGCAATTGTTAAGCCAGGCAGAGTTACATGTAGGTTGCTTATTTGGTAGTAAAATGCTGGTAAGCTTTATAGCAGGTAAAGTGTGCTAATAATACTGTAAGCCCATTGTTCAAATAATGCTAATAAATGCTAATGCTAAAAGATGTGAGGAAGCTGATTATGTTCGTTAATCTTTACTTTGAACTAGCTCGCCAAACATCCTGTTTTACCACAATTTGACCTTTACCCCTGTAAAATACTAAATACCATTTCAAGTGAAAGAACAAAATTATATAGAAAAATACTTTGAAAAAATAAAAAAAGATTATTTATGTTATTCTGTCCTGTGTAATATTTTGTTTAATTAAAATATAAATAACTGAATAAGAAATATACTGTAGGTTACATAAGTCAGACAATTAAATCAGCTATTTCTATGACAATTACTCATCACCAAAATGTCATTGGAACGGCTCTAACTCTGTGTTTAAGCCTCAGAAGCACAAATCAATGTATTAGTGGCGTATACTTCATCTTGACTGCAGCCTCAGGTGATCTCTGCTGTGTCTTGCAGCTGCATGTAATGTTGTACTTTCAGGATGTCATGTCTCCACATGTTATTCAGAATCACAGTTGAGCTAAGCAATGTGATTTTCCTTGATTGCTACATCAAGCTTCTAACATTTCAGTTGTTAAGCCTTTTACGTCCTAAGTAAATATACAAACACTGTGACACATGTCTGATACTTGAGTGCATGTGCTTAGAAATGAAACATTAGAAGCTGGTTCTGTTTTTTCTTTTCACATACGCACTTTTAGAATAGCAAACCACATTCATAAGTGGTTCCACATTGCTAATACTGTCTTCAAGTGTTATTATTATGAAGTTAAAAGTGAATGTAGTGTTTTTTAGCATTGCTGGTGCCATGCCATGAACCTGCCCACACAGCAAACAGAATCAAACAGAATCAAACTGAACCGTGGCACCAAAACTGTGATATGAACTGAACCGTGGTGTTGGTATATTTTTACACTCCTAGCCTTTATAGAAATACAGAATGCATATATTCTTTAATTCATGTTAACATATATTCTTTAATTCAAAAAAACAGACAAAAAAGATCAGTTTTTTTCTTGAAGGGCAATTTTCCACATGTAATACATCAGAACTAAATTTTTAAGAATTAAATACAAAAAAAAATCAGACAATTGTCAGATTTTTTTTTTTTAACTATTATTTGGCAACTAGGTGCCCATTTTCAGCTTTAACATCAGCTGTGTCACTTTGACACTCTACATTTATTGTTAACCCACTGCTTCCCCACCCACTCGTTTCCATGGCAAAGATGGCTCAACCGGGCACAGATGACTTGGCAACAGTTGGGAAGGAAACCCAACAATATCCATCTGTTGCCTTTACCATGCCAAGCTTCAGTCAAGCAGAAGGGTTGCACTAGACTCTCTGCTGAGAGAAATGGCTTTAAATAGTTTATTCCAGTGAAGTCTGAGTAGTAATGTTGTCACTGAGTGAGATTTTGGTTGCTGTAAAGATGTTTGAGATGTATTTTCACAGAGTCAGTGTTAAAACGAGGATGTGAGTCAAGTCTGTTTTCGTCTCATTAGTCAACCCATGACTCTTTCTGGTTGGATGAGACCAGAACGCGAACCAACATTTCCCTTTTAGTTAAAAAGGGTTTACTAATCTATGGTTAACTAGCTGCTGCATTGTGATTTTCTCAGTTAGCTTAGATCTTTCTTTTTCAAGCTTAAAGGTGCAGTACACATTTTTTATACATTGTTATGCACAAAACTAGCATTTTTCCTGGTAGACATCACTTAAGATTCAAAAGTTTATTGACTTATGTATAGGAAACACTCTGTTACACTACACAATAAAACTCTTACTCTGTGAATACTATAGCAGGCTAAGACATAAACAAAGTGCTAGTGTGCTAGTGCAACTGTGTGCATAAATAGGTGCGAATGTGCAATGTAGACATATATAAAGCATATGTAATGTAAACATGTACACATACCATATATACATCTATATAAATTGTTGTAAAGGTGTTGTATCATGCTTGTTGTATCATGCTTTTCTCTGTGGGCTGATCTCTTGCTGTTTCTTGCTTTTGTCAGCTGTAAGTTTTGTGCCTGCTGTGTTAGCTTTCCTCCTCACTGCAGCCCTTCACTGATGCCATCTCTCTGCCTCAGTGTTTGGGTGGGTCAGGGCAAACAGTGTGCTAGGGGTGTGGGGGGTAAATGAGTGATTGAGAAGGCAGCAAAGAATGTTGTTTGATGACTCAACACAACTGCACTCAGTTTGCCCTGCGCTTGGTTGAGTAAATACCTACAGTTAGTCTTGATGTGGATTTGTGCATTACAGTTATTTATTGATACTGTATGTTAATTTGAATTATTTTCACTTCTATTGTAGGGGGTGTGGTCCAGTGGTTAGTGCATGTAATGAGCTGTATGTAATGAACGTTATCTGCATTTTCTGAAAACCAAGCTTAACTTATTTACTTTTAGAGCTTCTGTTTTATAGCTTCAGTTTTGTGCAATAATAATAGTAATGCAGAAGCAAACATTGCTAATTATAGTTGCACATAGCACCACATGCTAAGCTAGCCTATGTTTTGCTAATAAATTTGTTACTTCTGCACATAATCTGTAACATTTACATTGTGATTCTTAAATAAACGAGTCTGTTTTAAAGCAATTAGCTTTACTCTACCAAGTAAACAGCTCCATCATTTCTATCGTCTCCCAAAACGCCAGCCCCTCACAGCATGGGGTTCGAGCTGTTGCCGTGGTGATGTTCCAAGTACTATGTTCTGTGTTTCCTAGTTCTGAATTCTCATTAGGCCTTCAGGGTGTCAGTCGCTTTGAATCTCAGCAGCTGCCATAGTAACGCAGTATTCCCAGGTTTAATCAGGAGATGATGATTATAAACTCATCCACAGGAACAAGCTTATACAGTAATGGAGATGATTCATTCACTATCCTGACAGACAGTTAGTGCTCTGGATGGAAAAACAGAGAAATGTGTTTAGCCCAGATCTTTGCCTGTGTGTGAAGACAGCGTAACCATGGGAATGTGACAGTTAAGTGAAACAGAAATTTCAGCGGAAAATTATGTAGGAAGGAACGTGGTTTTATCGGTCAGGATTTGATTGGATTTTTAAAACAGACTGTAATGGTATTGGTAATATTATTTGCCCCTCCTACTTTGCTTACATCAGCAGAAAAGTTGCTTCAAATAAAGGAACGTTGTATTTAAATGAAAAATGAGTAAATCTTTTTGAATAGCATTTACTAATGGATCATACAGAGTAAAATCAGGGTTATATTGTACAGCAACTTTGATTTGACTGGTGGTACAAATGAATGCCAAATACAAAAATACAGATTTTGAAAGTGCAAATTGTACCATGATTTTTTAGACCCCCTCTTACATTACAAAAGTTATGTATTTAGTTATAAGGGCAGAAGGTATTATGTTATATAGATTATAGGTTTAAATGTGGTAGTGAATGTATTTGGTATCACAGTACTGTAGATGTAATGCTGCATGCAAAAGAAAATGCAACCCTTACACACAAAGCATAAGCTGCATTATGCCTGTAGCTTTCACTGGTTTTTAGTCTAATGTGCAGCAGTCCTGCAGAGTAGCGCATGCTTTACCAGCATCCACACAATGGGCAGCTGAAGGCTCTGATTGCACTCAAGCATTCCCCACTGCTCTGCTAATTGCAACGCCTGCAATATTGCAGACCGCTGCTGTTCCACATCAACATTGTTAGGAATTCTGATCTAGGAATTCTGAACAGATGTTGGATGACTTTGGGATTGTGCTGAATGTCTGGTTTATCAGAAACAATCTAGACAAACATCAACATACTTGTTAAAAAAATCAATAAATGAAATGGCCGCATTTTTTAAAGTTTTGTATGCATCACATTGCAGCCCAAATTGCAACCCAAAAGGAGCGTTTTGTCAGTGCAGTTTTAATAATGCAATCACTGAATCTATAGATGAAATAGTAGATGTTCTCAAAAGGCTGAGAACCCATAACAAAGAAACTAAAACATGCAGTTGCATAAAAAAGAGTTTCATAATCTTGCATCTAAATGTGTAAGCATGCAGGCAAAGTTAACATTTAACATCCTTAATGTGTTTTTCTTGGGCTGGACTATACATTCCCAACAGCCCAGGCCCATTAAACTTAACTAACCAGCTTAGTGTTTCAGTAAAAGAGATGAATCCATTAAGATAAGCCTGACACAATCTTACCAACATGGTGATCTTTGCCAGGGTCTGGATGGCCAACGACCAACTTGCAGACTAATGAATTTATCTAGCTTTTCTTTTTCCTTTTCTTTTTTTAACTTCATTTTTTCAGCAGTGGTGGGTTAAAGTGGATTTATTATATATGCAGTTAAAATTGTTCAAACAGCATGCTAACAGTAGCCTTTTGGACTGTAGCATGCCAAATAGTTTCTGAGAATCAGCATCATTATCCTCTGTAGAGAACTACTGCCACAGCCATTAGCACACCACTTTCATAACAATACATTTCATAAATACTGGTGGACTCCAAATACAATATAAATATAAGTTCTGGTCTTAATACCAATGCTTATGAACATGCATCCATTTTAAAATGTTCCTTCCATTCTACTTTCATTCTGCAAGAACAAGTTTTGGGTTAAACGTCTCTTTCCTGTTTGATTGGTCTGCTAAACGCTACTCTAAACCAATCATGTTATATCTAGTCATTCAGGTAACCTATCGACTGGTTGATATGGAAAATATGCAGTTCCTCGGTATTGGATAGGTTATGAAATCTCCTGTAAGTTATATTGTGATGATTATAGCAACAAAAAGATACTGAAGTCTTTTGTGTCATCTCTAGAGACCAGAAGCTGTTAAAGATAAAACTTTCCTGTTCTGATGAATGGCTTTCTCTCCACAGATATCCATCTCTTTGATACAGTTGTGTTACATCCTGCATTGATGGTTTGTTTGTTTGTTGTGACCACTGAACCAACATGTTCAGTCATCTTTCCATACAGCACCATTAGAAAAGCACGCATGCATTATTTATCAGCTTTTATTGTGCTAAATTCACTGTTACCTATTTCTTGATGTTTTGTCTGTTATGGAGTCATTTTATGCATTTTGCGAGGCCCAATATTGGAGGTTATTGCTAGACTGATTTAAAGTAATTTACAGATTTAAAGTGATTTACTGATTTAAAGTGTTCCTGTAGCTCAACTGGTAGAGCATCGCGTTAGCAGCGCAAAGGTTGTGGGTTCGATCCCAGGGAACACAAGTACTGATAAAAATGTATATCTTGAATTCACTGTAAGTTGCTTCTGCCAAATGAATAAATGTAAATGTAAGATCAAACAGCATGTGACTGAAGATTGTGGAATGATCAAAAGGCCATTTTTGCAATAAAATTTAGGCAGAGAAGCAGCTTTTAAGTCATTCACTGACCTAATGCGTTTTAATGATGTCGCCTCTTCAGGAAATGTGACACTTGTTCAAGCAGAATTTTAACTGCCTTTGTAATCTGACCTTCTGTTTAAAAGCTGTTGAGCTAAGTGTATTTTACAAAGACTAACATTACAGTTAGGAGTTTGCAGTTTGCTAGGTTTGCAGTTTTCTGTCATGTTAGCCTTCCGCATTTCTGATTCAGTTTGAATTCAAATTAAATCCGTAAATATGTGAACACAGCTGTTTCGATTTATTTAGCATTGACTGAATTTATTATCATTGTAGGGTATCAGCTATTTTTTAGTTGCTAGATGGTTGCTAAGGATTCTGGAGGTATCGGAGCCCTCATTCATTAAACGTCACTGTAATTATATAACGCACATATTGTCTTCTGCAAAGTCTGATTGCTTTGAAAATAATACAGGTTATAATACAGGTTTGAACTTCCTTCATGTCCGTCATGCAATTAATAATAAGCAGTAATAAAATTATCCTTGCTTTAGCAAGCAGAGCTAGTTATGTTTCAGGTACTATGCAATACAGTTTGGAAAATGTTCAAAAATGTTTAAAAATATGATCATGCTGCACTGTGGGCATCCGTCCAGCAGAGTTAAGGGTAAAGTGAGCACAATGGGAAGCTGAAGTCTGCAGTGAATGAGAGGAAGTGTTGCACAACAGGAAGTGGCCACAGCACCTCCCGTACCTCACCACCGGCCCATTCGTGCAGCCTTCAGAGCAGGCAGTACACAGACATGTTAAAATATACACCATTATCATCCAAAATCTACCTTCATCAAACCACACGTCTGCGTTCACTGCTGGCTAGTCCTCTGTGGTTTTAAGAGGTGGTAGAGCTTTAAACGGCAGTTGTCTTTGATGACATGTGAAAACCGTTTCTGTCATTTAAAGGACAAATGATGAGGGTTCAGGGTGGTATTACTGGTGTCATTTAATTGAAGGATGGTGAATTTCCTTAATTGAAGGAAATTCACAAATTCCACATGCAGTTAAAACTGGCTGTGACTCCTGCGAGAGTAAATAACAGGCAAGAGCTCATTCTGGGCTTCAAATTATGTTAGTGCAGTGAAAAAGATTGTAAAAACCATTAAGAGGAATTGAAACAGGGAAAGGCTGTTCTGCAGACTTAATTCAGTACTGCTGACTGCTAGTGGCTGTGATTCCTGTGGTCTAATTCTTTATGGACAGTTCAGTGAATCGCCCTGTTTCTTTTAAATTTGCACATTCTTAATGATGATTATAAAACTGACTTAATTTCTCTCTTTTCTCTCCCCACCCCTCATCTGTTTGCAGACTGTCAGTATTTCTGTTGGAGAACAGCCTCGGCCTCTTGAGTAGGCCCTCACATCTATCGCCTCCGTTTTCCTGTTGGTAAGCATCTCTACAACACACAGCACATGCAAATGCATTATTAATTATTAATGTTTTGAACTGTTTTAATGAACTGTTATAAAGTCACTGTTCCTTTAACCGTGCTGTATTATAATTGTGATGTCACTGTCGTATAACATTTGTAGCAAAACACAACTCTGTTGTAACTATTGTGATGCTACTGCTTTATAACATTTACAGTAAAACAGCTCTATTGTAACTATTGTGATGCTACTGCTTTATAACATTTACAGTAAAACAGCTCTATTGTAACTATTGTGATGCTACTGCTTTATAACATTTACAGTAAAACACAGCTCTATTGTAACTATTGTGATGCCACTGCTTTAAAACGTTTACAGTAGAGCACAGATCTGTTGAAACTATAATGATGTCTTTGCTTTATTACAGTGACAGTAAAACACAGCTGTTATAACTACTGTTGTCACTGTTGTTTATAGTATTTGCAGTAGAGCAGCTCTATTATAACCATAACATTTACAGTAGAACACAGCTCTATTGTAAGCAATGTGATGCCACTGTTTTATTATATTTAAAGTAGAACACAGTTCTGTTATAATTATTGTGATGTCACTGTAACATTACAGTAGACCACAGCTGATTTATAATTACTGTGACGTCATTGTTTTATAATATTTAAAGTAAAAGAACACAGATCTATTGAAATTTGGGATATATTGTGCTGTATTACAGTTATTGTAAAGTCACTATACAGTATACTATATTGTACACAGTAATTAATGTATACACTAACCTTTGACCAATTACATCATCCGTTACATTACACTCATGCTTGCATGAGTTCCAGCTCTCATCTGAGTCTGCTGGGTTGGGTGTTAGACATTCTTGATCACTGTTTTCTGTGTCTTCCTGCCCTTATAGTTGTTGATGTATTGCAGGTGTAAAGCAGTGCTTGTGTTTATCAGTCGTCCTAGCATTTGTGCTTGGTTTAAACATTGAGATTAACTGTGGGTCTTTTTATATAAGCCTCTAACAAAAATGCCAACTTTCTTATTTATTTATGGTTGTATGATTTGCTCGAGTCAGTATTTTTATTGCATAAAGAGTTTTTTAGTAGACATTTTTATTTATAAAATGCTTCTATTATTCTTATTCTCTGTCACAGTTGTTACAGACTATAATAAAAGAGAAAAGGACTTGCTTAGCACAATTTTCCCCTCAGCATTTAGATGTGTAGGATTGTGTAACATGACCATTGTGGAAGCGAACGGCATTGTGGGATATAAAGAGGACTTAAAGCTTCCTGTTCCTCTAGGGTGGCGGCTTAGCCAATCACAGGGTCAGAGTTTATGGAAGGTTTCCCCAGTTAAAGACATTTTAAACTGCTTTGATTCTATGTAACACACAAGAATTATTAGAGAATACCACTAATAATGTAACATACCTGTTACTTCACCACAAAGAAAAAAAAAGTATTAGCATAAAAGGTAGAAAAAAATTATGATGTATAAAAACTGTACATTAAAACGGTACGTGTAAACACAGACTTGAAAATATTAAATATATAAGAGATATGAATGTAATGGAATTATTAAACCATTGAAAAAATATAACCCAGAGGCGTTAATTTGAAAGATCGAAATATGACATCACGCCTCCACCCTTGTGACTCCTTTGGCCTTCAATGTAATGTTTCGCATTAATTATGTATTTTTTGCCTTTAGCAACCCATGTTTATTTTGCCCTTGTTCCCATGGATACCATGTCAAGCTGGTACACACATAGTTGCACACTTTGAAATAGAGAACACACCTTACTAAAAGCTAGTACATGGACACACACACACACACACGGACACACACACTTTTATTATGCCAACTCATGATGCAGTCAGTGCATTATAGAAGATGCATTGGGATTATTCCAGATCTGTAAGCCAATGAAAACTTTTGGGAGGAGAGGATGGATTATATAGGTCTAGCAGTGAAGCCTGAGTTGTAGTTTGACTGTCTCCTCCTCTTACATGTCAGTCAATACTGCCACCGTCTGGTGATCTCTTCCCTCTACAAGAAGATTTCTCCATAATAACTGGATGATTTATGGCTGATTATTTTTAGATGGCTGAAGGTATCAGTTATGCAGTCTGTTTGAAGCTGCAGTAAAGTCTATAAGGTTTTTATAAAAGATGAGTCGATTTGTGGACGAGGTATTTAGAAATAATAAAAATATTGATGTTTTAGGCTTGGCAACTTTTAATCAAGAAATAAATCCCACCCTGGGTAGCTAGAATATACCTTTGTTTGTACAATTTTAAGACATTGTTCAGTTCCATATTTATTCATTTTCAATAGTATAGTTGTAGTAGTTGTTATATTTTCCATGAGAAAATATTAGTGCTTGCTGGGAAAACTTCACTCCACCATGTTAGTGAGTTTCCAGGCTGTATGGTTGCCAAGGGGTTTCTATAATGTTCAGTTGCCTAGATATGGTTTGGGTTGCCTTTATTTGTGCCTGCTTTTTCCTGTAGCTTATTACTCTAAACAACCGTTCTACACAACAATACTCTGTTTCAGCTGTAAAGATATTGCTTTCATTACATCTTAAATAAAGTCACTGGTTTGTAGCAGCTAAAATAGAACATGACTTGTGCTTGATTTATTTTAATGTGGTCATACTGGCCTGGTGTTTCTAAACTCAAATAGACACGTGTGGTAGGTGTTTATGTGCATGTGCTGTTTGATTGCATTGAAGGTCTTATTTTCTCCAGCAGGTGGCACCATCTGTAAAGTCGTGGTTTTTATATGTAGTTATGCGGTTTGGAGAGCAATGATTAGTGTTTGTGTTAGTCAGTTCCACCTGTTTCATTATATAATACTGCAGACATTTTTATTTTGTATTAAATATTTCCTAGCAATCCTGAACTGAAAGAGATTAATACATTAAACAGGATTATTCGTAGCTAGCAGGTTTATTTTGCACTTATTTTTTCCGGAACTACTAGATTGAGCCGGACTATATTATGCTTTTATATAAAAGGGACTTATAGTGTGTGTTCAGGCTATACATTTCACAGTATGTGCATTTCCTGGGATTTGAACCCATAACCTTGGTTGTTGCAAGTTTAATGCAGTACCCGATAAACTACAGGAACGCTATAACTTCTACTGTTTATTACAATCCATATTTACAGTGTGAGATGCTGACCCCCAATTTACATATCTGGGGGTAAACATTACTTTACTAAAAGCCTTTACTTAAAAAGTGTAAAAAACCTTTTCCATGGTGAACCACACTGAGTAGCTAAAATATTGTTTGATTGTACTGTAATGTTTTTTACAAATGTATCAACAAACTTTGACACACGATTCAGTATTTAAAAAAATGACATTTTGATCAGTAGATTTTATATATTGTCTGGGAAATATGTGATTGGTGCTTTCCATTACTTACAGTCTTAAGACGTCATGTGTAAAGACCTTTTCTGTGGTGAGCCTTTGATCCATTAGAAAAGCTGTTGGCTGTGAATATTAACACAGAGTAGTAGGAAGACAGTGTTAAAGCCTCCTAACACAGTTTAGAAAAACTGTTTCTATTGTTGCACTTTATTTCCTATACCACTTGACAATAGTTGCCCTTTTTAAAAAGCAACATAAGTTGTGCAGACAGAGCAGATTTAAATAATGCCCAGAGGTGTATGAGACATATGTCAGCTTGTTTTGTGAATCAGTCAGTGTGATGCTCTGAATGACATGTTGATGCAGCTGAAGGGAGGGGAAGAATTAGTTAAATATTCATTGGTTTAGCTCCCCTTTCATTTTGTGTGTGTCATATGCACACCACACTAACAGCCCACCCATGAATACCACAGACAGACGTTTCTTCTGGATGGTGATATTTCATAGACGTGTAAAGGTCAGAGTCAAAATCCTTGATCCTTAATTCTACAAAGCTGTTGTTGAAACTATGGACAAAACAGTGATGGCTGTCAAAGATTCACAGTATTCCCAATCCAAAACGCACATTTCTGGATCTTCAACAAAAACAAAATTCTAAAAAAAATAAACTCTTAACCTGCAGTGAGCTTTTTAAGAAGCATCTGTAAAAATATTTATATAGATGAGATCTGCTTCAGTAAGGTTAACATTTAATGTGTTAAAAATGTCACAGCTACAGCGATTAATAAAGAAGCAGAAAGTCTTCTTATACACTCTCTGTGTGTTTGTAGTGTTTCAGGAGTAGAGTGCTTCTTCATATCCACTAAAAACCCATTCATTTCTGATTCTGTATGAAACTTCTACCTTTCACAATCTAACCCATTTCCTTTGGATAATATCTATTCACACTTTTGTTCTCTTTTACTCAGAAATGTCACATTTAAACAACTTGAAAGAACTAGCTGTTATTATATTTTTAATATAATACTGTTTTTAGGAAGCACAGCGATTAGGGAGTGGTCCTCTGCATATGCCACGAACAGCAGAGGGCGCTCTGCGCCCAAAAAATACACTTGTGCTGTTTAGCGCAAATCCACTGCGTGCCACACCCCCCCCAAAATCCCATCTCAGTTTGACAGCGCCCCACCCCTCACATTTAGCACGGCCAGCTTTCCTGCATGCCAAAGACTTGCTTTGAATTACGAAAATTTGAAGGAAACCAAAATGAGCGTTTGACGTTTCTCGTAATTCTGAGTAACATATGTGTCAAAATTTGCGGGTAAAAAAAAATGTTGGATTTGATAGGCTTGGACCAGCCAGTGATCAAAAGGAATTAAAGATTGCTGATACACATGACACATGCAAACAGATGCATTCAACTTTGTCTTTAAGATCTCCATTGTCAGCCTATGTTGAATCTGTATTCAGAGGCTAAACACCTTGTGCTTGTCGTGCACCATAAGACCTTTGCTGTATAAAGCTACACCAAGAAACACAAAACTGCTGTATTCTAACCAACCCTGAAATGAAGGGTGCGTTCATTTGCATATTGGCATGAATGCTGGCCATGACATTAAAGAAATATTTGGATGCATAAAGTTCTATCAGCAATCATTCTGTGTTCTGAACTATTATTTTTCTTGAGGTAGTTTCATTTGAGCTTGGTTTTACAGAAAAGAACCTTTGAAATATTATGGTAATCGTAGTGGCTTCCGAAAGTGACGCGTGTTTGTTGATTAAACAGACTTTGAGCATTTTAAACAGGGGTGGCTTAAAATTCCTTCTCCCAACATTTCAGATGTGGTGCCCTGTTTTGGCTTATGATATTCGGTTGCCATGGTTTCTAGCTTTGATCATAAGTGGTACAGTGTAGCCTAAGAGGTCCTATTGTAGGAGAGATTAACCAAAAATCCTGCACTGAACCTCTCCGCTTATCAGCATGTACCACCACCTACTTATAAAATATGTACTTTTTTAAAAAAATTGTTACCTTGTAATGTACAAAGTGAGCAGAAAACCTTGAAATGCAGATGTTGTGTCATAGTATTGCTGACATTAAAGCTAGCATATGTAAAAATGTCACAGTTGCAATTTGACTGTGTTGTTGTTGCAGTAACAGTCGGACTGTCAGCACCAATCACTGCCATCCTTCGAAAGCACTGCGTCCTCATTGGCTTATTCTGCAGTTTGTTTTGATTTTGCCATGGCATGCTTAACGAGGGCATTACAGAGGCTGTTTACTCCAATGTGGCCAATGTGGGCGGGGCTACAAATCACAAACAAACACACACTGCTCCTCCCCTCACAACTAAAAGTGTGTGTCTTTCATTTTTATAATGCATCACCTCGGTTGGGTAGGGTCAGACAGGTCATGGATGTGGTGCAAGTTTTCGGAGTGAATGATGGATATTTGCTCACCCGTTTTCTTCCTGATTGGGTGAGTGTCAGGGGGTCGGGCGGGACCAGAGCGCAGCTACTCGGCTAATGCGATGTGGCGGCACGCCTCAGGAAATTTAGGTCAAGTATAAACTGCAGACAAGAATGTAAGTGATGCTGCAGGAGAGTGACACTGCATGATGCATCACACACACACATTACTCATACTTGCGCATAGATTATCAAATAAAACTAGGTGCATGCGTTGCATTTGCAGACACAGCTGTAAATAATAGTCACGTCAATAAATACCAATTTAAAGCTCATGTTGCATAGATCAGTACTAACAGCTCAGCCTCTATAAACGTCATGTTAGAACATTTTGTTCAAATTAACGTTAAATGCTGCCCTGCTGAAAATAAGATGGCAATATTTATTCCCCATTAGGTTTAATTCTACATAATTTTGCACACTTTATCACATACATAAATGGATTATTTAATCCTTGCTCAATTAAGTATGCACACAAGAAACATATTGATTGATTGCTCCCCTCCCCCTAAAGACCCTGGCAGCCAGTTCACGGCTGTGCCCACGTGATGAAGGAATACGGGAGGGGGCATTGTTATTTTATTCCTATGGCGCCAGAGCAATAGTGTAGTATGGCGAAGCACGTGGATTCCCATGCTGCAGCGTTCCTGCAGAATTCCAGACTGAATGCATTATTGAGGGGTACAGGTGACGTGTCGCATGCATTTTTGTAATATAGAATTTTGTTATTATTATAAATCCAGTGCGTTGTTTTACTGTAACCCTTCTCATAATTTTGGAATTTATTTATTAAAAGTTTTAACTTGTCACATGGCTGTGTCTGCTTTGGTTACTATCCTGGATTGGGTAAACCTAGGTGAAGGCAATTCAATTAATGTTGTGTGTTGTAATCCCCTAGACCGGAATGTCAAACGTTCACAGAATTCCGTGATTAATCAGCTTGGGCCGTTGTGCTAGTTGTGTGTTTTTGGCGCATTACCTCATCGGTATTCATGCGTTCGTGCTCAAGCTCCTAAGTCAGACTCCTGCTCCAGTGCCCTTATCCTACACCCCCTCCCCCACCCGCTTTCTGATTGGCTGACGGCGTGTTTTTGGTAGCACTAGATTTTTTCAACTCCATGGATACAGTGGAGTGCGGGAGGACTTGCGCGCAGCCAATCAGAATATAGTAGTGAATCGTAAGTGCCCGGCAGGCTTAGACAGTCCCCCCTTCACCCCCTCCTACTCTAGATCCCATCATAGCTCTTCTCCTCCAGCACGCAATCTCCCAGTAGGAGGCTTCCGAAAGAAAACAACCAGGTCAGAGCCTCTCCTCCATTTGAAAGAGCTCGTAAGGGGAACTTGGGTGGACCCTTTGGGACCACTGTGAATAAAGCTAAGAGGCAAATGCACAGTTCCTAAAATTATCCACACCTCTGTAAGCTTTGCTTTTAACTTAGTAGACAGCCGTGTGCTCCACATACACCGTTGTTGATAAGAAATTTTGGGGCCAGTTTTAGTTTTCCCCCTTTTTTACATATACACACCTCTAACAGTTTTACACAAGAAATATTGCAATATTTCAATGTAATTTTATCATTAAGTTAGTGCTTTTAGGTCATTTGTTTCATGTTAGGAAGAAACAGAGTTTTCTCTGTGCAAATATGTGCAAATATGTTGCATTATTGACGTGTCTGTTCTTGAAATGACCTCTGGAATGGTTTGAGGGAGCAATTGGGTGGGATTTGGGGTTGGTGCACTTGGCGGGCACATCATTGGCATGGCTTGGATTCAGGTCAGATTTATTTTGAGTATCTTTTCAACAGTGAACATGTATGTACACACAGTACAGATGGGTGCAATATTACAGTTTCTGCAAAACCATTGAACTTTAAATTTTTACATTTTCTAAAGAAAATGTAAGTGGTGTTCTGGGTGGTTGCCAGGGTGTTGCTGTTCAGTTGCTAAGGTGCTCTGGGTGTTTTTAGAAAATTGGTTTGCAGCTTTTGAGGCGTTGTGGGTGGCAACACTCAAAATGTTAAAAATCCATTTTAGGGCTTTATTGATAACGACAACAAAATCCTATAACAATACATATTTTTACAGTGTCGATCATCACTAGCTTGATCTTTTTCTAAGATTATTTTAATGTTCATTAATTGAATTAAGTTAATGCTCTTTTCAACTCCCTTTGACACACCTAAAGTCCTAAATAATAGGCCAAACACAACCTTTGCAAACAAACTACAAATCTGTTATTTTTGCACTTAATCCAGTATGCATGAAATTGATCCTGTGATCTTGAACTCTAATCCTGATCTCCGCTTAGTCCTGACCTCAAGATGATCCTTAATGTGCCCCTTTAGGATCACACTGCCCCTACCATGTGTCCATCTCCATCGTCTCTGCAAGAAAGTGTAGTGGTCTTAGTTAGTGTGTGTGTAAGCCCGGGCAGCTCTTAGCTCAGTGTGGGTTAGAAGGCTTTTGATCAGTAATTTACTGTCAGACATTTCATGTACTGACTCTGAACCTAATTACGATTCTCTTTCTTTTTTCTCTCTCTCTCTCTCTCTCTCTCTCTCTCTCTCTCTCTCACACACACACCCACACACACACACACACACACTCAGATGGTCCAGGGTTCAGAAGGGTACCTGTCTGCAACCTTACCTGCATTACTCCTTGTCAGTTATCTCATGCTGAATGTCTCTTTACCTTTGCTTTCAAACACATTCTCTTTCAGTCTGTTTGTTTCACTGTCTAACCGTTCACATCGTAACTTTCAACTTGTCAGCAGCCTGACTTGTCTTTTATCACTTCACATGCATGTAACCTTCTTTATCCTCTCTCCCTCCTGTGGCTTCCTAACCTTCAGTAGACATACACACAGTACGAATTTTGGAGGAGCTGCACACTAGGAATCTTGTGCCCTGGGCTAGACAGCAAGATACAGCATGACTCCTATCCCCAAACAAGTTATGTTATCATATTTTGTGATAGTATGAAGCATATATTTGTTTATGCATATATATTTTTTATATGCATGCATATGTTTTGTATTTTATACTATAAAATAGCACTGTAATATTTTATGTTGCCACAGGTAAAGCTACATTGTTAGAAAACCAATAAGCTACTGAAGAAAATATAATGCTATTAACATCAATAATATCAATTAACTGGGCGATAAAACGTTATCAGTGTTTATTGATGCTACAGCTTCACCAGTAACGTCGATATAACGCGCTATAATTTCACTGAAATGCATTTGAATATATACAGACATGATATATTCATGTCTGTATATGACATTTTGTTTCATGAATCCTATCATTTTTAAAACTAGTCACTGTGTGTGACTTGCAGATTTAGATTAATCTGTCTGTTTTAACAAAGGGATAGTTAAATCGAGTTACAGTGTACGAGCACCACAACGCACATCATCATTAAACAGCGTATAAAATGTATATATCTGTCATAGTTATTGCTGTTATTCATCATCACAAAAATGTATTTCCATGAGTTTAATGTCATCAAGATGTAATTGTTCATAATTACAAATAATTGCCTTGCTGATCAATTTAAGGTGTCTTATTTTTGTCTGGTCTTTCTTCAATAAGTTATCAATAATTGTCAATACCGCGTTGATTACCATATATTATACACTGATAAATGTTTAGCCCTATTTTTAATTTTCCCTTCCAGTTAATTTAACCAAATGTCAACATCATTGACTTAAAACATGTTGCCATCTGCTTGTTTACCCTTCTGTACTACGTTTTACATTCATGCGCACCTGCAAATGTAGGTGACGCTCACGTTTTTTGTAATCTAAGTAACGTAAGCATGACTGTTTATCCGGTGCTTCCTAGATTTGCATCTGTTTTAGTGTTTCATCTTACCCTCAACCATGATTATATAACACTCATTCACACAGACACACACGTCTGTGACCCACATCCAGCCCGTCTACATGCTCATGCATGTGCACTTATACCCCTCTCCCTTCCTGCCAGAGCCTCAGGAATTATGGGTAATGCACTGCTGTTGTCATGGCCTAGATTGACCCTTTCTATCTCATTTGCTTTCTGGATCCTCTTTCATCTCCTTTAAAAAGCTCAATGTAAGCACAAGCCTGTCTCTTTGTGCGTCCATCCACCCTTATGTATGATGTAGACTGTCTTTATAAATACACAAAAGTTAAAGTCAACACATTTGCGTAGCTTTGTGAGTGTTTTTTGTTAAACAGTGTGTGTTTAGCTGTCACCTGCTTGACGTGATATAGACACTGAGAAACTGATGATGTGATATGAGTGTCATTGATATGGAACTCTTAGTCTCTTTTATGTTTTATTGCTTGTATTTCTAGGGACCTTAAATTCTTGGTAAAAGCACCATTTTTGGTATTGACTAGTTTTGACTATTTTGTTGTTTGGTATTGACTAGTTTTGACTATTTTGTTAATTGTTTGTTTGTTTGTTTTTAAATGCTGTCCTTTATAACTTTTCTCAGCTAGTTGTTTTAAAATTACCTAGTTTATAGTACTGTCCCTTTAAGAGTTCAGTATATTAAGTGTGTTCAATATGTTATTTTAATGTGAATGGGTGTCGATTTATAACCTAAAAACAAAATCTTGGTTTTAAGCGTTGTTCCATATTGTGAGATGGTGGACGTTATTTCTAAAGAGTAAGAAAAATCCATTTTCCATGTTGTGAACATGACTTTCCTCAAATTTGCATCTGTGGAGTTACTTTGTGACCTTTTGACCTCACGTCTGTTCTATTGGCTTCACTGTTATCTGCAGAAACCGTAAATGCAAAGGACCCAGCTGACAGTTTTTCCCAAGAGTATTAAAGGGGTTTTTACATGTAGGAAAAAACACTGCAGTCTACTTCCTAAATCTTGACTTTGAAAGCCTAGGGCCCCTCAATAGGGAACTGAACGTGAGCAGTAGGCATGACATGCACGGTTGGCACTGGCCACCAAAGCACACAGATTCCCGTAACTCTGTGTGTGCTGGGGGAGGGGGTGGGTTACAAAACTGACATCTGGTGGATGAGGGCCTTACACAGGAAAACCACTGCGTCTGGAGAGTGGAAGCTGTGGGGTAAAGGGAAGGACCATCGACTGGTGGTTGGAAGGGCAATGGTTTTTTGACTGATAACCGTTACCATGATCAAATCAAAGCACTGTTGTTGACCATTTAAAACCTTCCCATATGGATCTGATATCCTAAGTTGTCAAAATCAAACCACCTACACATATAATTCCAAGTCATTTCATTTAACCTTCTCCATTTTTGTTTCTCTTTCTAGGTACATTGTCATGGGGAACCTTCTTAAAGTTTTGACATGCACAGATCTTGAGCAGGAGCCCAACTTTTTCCTCGATTTTGAAAGTGAGTATTTCCTTTTACCTGCTGAACCTTATTCTTTTATCTCCGGTACATCTGTAAACAATCTTCCATTCTTAAACTTACCTTACAATGCACTGCTTTAGAAGAAGAGTACCTCTCGCATGTCTGAGGGTGTTGTTGGTATGCTTGGGCACCGTGCCATCAAACTGAATTCTGGGAAACTTGGAGTAGGTCATTGCTTGGTCATCATATAAAATGCAACAATGGTCTATATCTCAAGTTTGGGGCTTGATACTATCTTAAACTTTTTTTCCCTGGGGAGTAGTTGGTGAGCCACACATAATCTTCTGCCATCTTATTTGTTTGGGCGAAAGGCTAATTTTAAAGCAAAGGAAGGTGAATGAACCAAAGCAAAGAATACAGAGAGTGTTGAGAGAGTGGAAAACAATCGTTTCCAGGCTTTTATTACCCCTGCCCACAGAACATCTCCACCCTTGCAGTGTTTGCCTCCATTTTTAGTTGCCTTGCAGTTCTTCTGGAGAATGACAGGGGGCGATGTGGAGTCAACTTTAAATCATTGCCTCATTCATGGATCATCATGCTGAGTTCTATAAGAACAATTCATATAGTGTCTACACAACAGTTATGTAATATTCATTGAAAGGGAGGGAGAGCAAGACACTGCAGGAGAAATGGAACATAGAGTACAAAAACAAAATATACTGTATCAAGACAGGAACATAGAGGCTAAGCAGTCTTGGCACTCTTAATGTGTGGCATCTGAGTGCTTGGTGAGAAAGGAGGTGGCCCTTAATTTCTTAAATTGCACTTAAAGCCAGCTGTAGTTTAAAGCTGGCAGTGTCTCATTGAGGTTTCTCTTCAGATGTGGGCCTGAAGTTTCCACCATTTAAAATTCCACACGCTGCCTTTTAAACATATGAAAACAGCTGTGGAGTTTTGACTAAAATGTTCTCTAAGCTCACCAGTAAGACACTCTTAAAGTGACTGTTCACCCTAAAATGAACATTTTGCCACACTTTACTCCAAACTCATGTGACTTTCCTTCGTCTCTGGAACACAAAAAATAGATGTTTTGCAAAAAAGCCACGTCGCTTTTTCTGTAAATTGAAAATGGGCAGTAATGGCTGTAAAGACAAAAAATAGACAAAAGGGGTTCTGAAAATGATTTCATACAGTATTAAATCACATAAATGGATTAAAACTTATTCACCGAAGGTCTTCCTTTCCACACTTGTATTTCTGGAGCATTTGGTTCTTAGGGGCTTCTTAACCAATCACCGTTTACCAAGCTTCATAATGCAGATGTATGAGATTTGAGATCTACAACTCCTGGTCACAAGCAGTGTGAGCATTCTTTAGAACAACCATAGAAGAGGACAACTTACAACATTAGGTTAAAAGAAAATTACTGAATTTTTATTTTTGGGTGAACTTATCCTTTAGGTCTGTTGTGAATGACACAACCAATAGTAATGCTCCTTTTGGACTATATACATCTAAGTTCAAAATGTACTATATATAGTTACTATATATAAATTAAAGTTTAAACTACATCTAACAAGGTTGAACAGAACGTAGATTGTGTCAGTAAGTACAAAGTTTTCTTTTTCTTTCCTTCATTTCTGTGATCTCATTCTCTGAGGTATCAAGCTCAGATCCCATTCATGAGCTGCATATATGCAGAACATTTGATCCTAACATGTCAGACTGTGGTGTGACCTTGAAAGACCTTTTGATTAAAGACCTCTCAGGCTCCTCCATTCATTTCTCACCAGATGCACAGCCCACAGAAGCAGAACAGAAGACGTGGGAGGAAGTGGATGTGGTCCTGAAGGATGCGCTGGGAATACTCGACGAACTACAGGCGTATAAAGGCGCCGGGCAAGAGATACGAGAGGTGGACACACCCTCTTTGCATATCGAGATAACACAGAGAGATCTAATAATCTCTGGCTCAAACACATTCGTACATGCAAAGTTACAGGATTGTGTTATTGGTGGTTCTGCTTTAATTAGAATGCTGACAGAAATACGCAGCTTCAGATTCATTGCTGCTATAGCGATACACATTTAAAGACATCAGTGGCCATAGAGTCACATGCTGCTTTGTTTGGTTATCTTGTCACAGGCATTGTGTTTTCAAAACACATCAGGACAAAAATAGTCCCTTGTATTTAGTTTGGTTGCATTTAATTTGTTTTTGAACACAAAAATGTATCATATAAAAATAATGGTATAGAGCAGAGTGAATGTAAATCACAACCAAACAAATTAAACAGGACTTTTTTTTAAAAAACAGATTAGTTGACTAGTTTCTAAGGCAACCCAGCAACTAATTGATTTTAGAAAAGAAAATGTACATTTGCAAATGTTTAGTCTTCTGTGTATCATAGCGTTTCTGTGTATTCATACAAATTGAGTTGAATGAGAAGGCTTAAAAAAATCTTGCATGTGCGTGATTGAATTTTTTTTAACTTGCTCAATCACGCTTCACTATGAGTGAGTGTCAGGGTGATTGATGCTTGTTGCCACGGATACTGTTGCCATACAGATACAGTTGCCATGGAGAGGCGTCTTGTGAAAGTGAATGTTTTTCTATTTCTTTTTTTAATTCGCTCAAAAGGATGTCGCACATTCTTTTTGATGTAGGAACACTCAGTAATTTTTTAATGAGGCACATTTATTTGAAAACTGAAGAGCACACAGATCCACCAAAAGAAAACATTGACTATATGTTTTGCCCAGTGTCACTGTGGAAAACATAATGAATAAACCTTTCGTGTTTAGATTAAACATAATTTACATCCGCAAATTGCTCCCCTTTGCCGAAATAAAACGCATCATTTTAAAACCTCTTCCCACATATACAATTCTAACACAAACTCACTGTCATAAAATAATATGTCCTGTTTTGATTGTGTTTATAACTGGCCAGATGTTGTACTATTGTTGTTATGTTTGTTTTCAGGCAATCCAGAACCCTAATGATGAGGCATTACAAGACCAGGCATGGGCCGCTGTTGTGCCACTTGTAGGAAAACTAAAGAAGTTCTATGAATTTTCACAGAGATTAGGTACAGTAGCCTTTTTATTATTATAGCTGGAGTACTCACAGAAAAACATTTAAAAGGATAGTTCACTCAAAAATGAGAATAAATCTACACAAAAAGCTCCATGCTGTGGCTTGCTGTGACATCATTGACAAGAAAGCTGTTCCAATGTTTATCAAGGCACTATGATTAAATGTGCACAAGTGTAGAATATTTTTGAGAGCTATGGCCTAGAGGACGAATTTCAGCAAACAAGCAAATATTTTTCTCATTTATGGCTGTCATATGATTACAGGAGACATGAGGTAAAATGAGCCATTTTTAATTTTTGGGTGTACGGTTCCTTTAAATGTCCCAAGCCAACCAGTTTAAATTCATGATTGGTTTCTGTTTTATTTAGTCTTCTGAACTGTGAACTTCTGACTGACATGTTAAATACACACACTGACACATTGTGTACAAACACCTGAGCAGCCCCTGGGAGGAACCACAGCTGGTCCTTTCATAATCACAAACACAACTAGCATTCAAACTGCTGATGAATAGGAAGTTTAAAGCCATAATTGTTGTAAACATTACACTGGTCACAGAAATTAAACAGTCTGTTCTTCGTCTCTGTGGGCGATAGCATTAGCTGTTGTACTAATCTATACGCGAGACTTAAACTGTCTGGAGCGACTTTGGTTTTTGTCTTGCCCTAAAGCCCAAATCTTAATATCTCTGTCGGGTTCTGAATGTGTAGTCATTGAGCTATCGCCGGTCGTCTGTCGCACGTTACGTAACTTGCCGAATTGGGTCATCCAGCTTTCCCGCGCTTTCCGCCTCAAAACACTAAGACGGATGTTGGCGCTAGTGCTAATGCCTGACATTCTTCCCTAAACTACACTGATTGCTTAGCATGTAGTATTCAGTCCTGACGAATGAACCTATCAGTGTATATTAAGTCAGGGTGTGGGTGTCAGTGGTGGTGTAATTGTCAACTTCTTCACAGCATGACAGAGACACACGGCTGCAGTTGGACTTGTCACAAAGTGACGTGCTTGGAGGGCAGAGGAACAAGGTTTATGCTTAAAAAAGGTGTTAAGGAAATTTCATGAAAAAAATTACACAAATGTCACTTTCAATATGCAACTTTTAAATTATTCTGAAAACATTTAAGTTTTATTGATTATAATTATGCATGTGGAGAAATTAGGGTTGGGCAAAATTCGGAATTGAAGAATTTGAACCCCTGCAGTTTATAAATTTGTACTGAAATGGCCACCCGCCTGGTTGAATGTTGAATTTGTTTGCTACCTTAATTCAAATTCAATTCAAATTCAGAAACTGAACTTTCTACCATTTTAAAAAAACATTTGAACTGAAATTTTTAAAGGTATTTTCTATTTATTTCTGAATGGCACATAACTTTGAGATTTTTTTTGTATATTCAGTTATGTTTTGTTGTGACAATTTTAAAGTAACCACAAGTTTCCTCACTATCTCAGTCTGTTTTCTCCTGTTTCATGCCTCTGTCAGTTCTCTGTGTATCTTTTATCATTTTAACATTGCCTCTGTATCTTTATTCTTCTCTCCTGCTTTTTCATGATCTGATCTAATGTGACATACGTTCCCTCACCCGACCCGTCCTTCCCTCTCATCTGCCGTCTTCCCGCACACTCGATACCTGGAACACATTCTTAAAAGCAGCTCGTCTCCAGCTCTGTTTTGACTGGAAGGAGAACAGCGTGCATCCGTGGCCATTTCTAATCAGCTCTCCAGTCCTACCAAGCTGACTAAAGCAGATGGAGGTCATTACCATAGAGCAAATCTGCTCATTTTACTCTGTGTGCTGTGGCTGCTTGAGTTACCAGGCACTGAAAATTCTCTCCCTCTCTCTCACTCATTCTCTCTTTCATGCTCTGCTGTGGAGAGGAATCTGTTTCACTGTACCAGTTTGGTTATGTAAAACTTTTACATGGTTTTCTTGGGTTTTTAAGGCCATATGGGAATATCTAGGTTGATTGCCAAAGCTCCACTCTGTCTAACGTTCCGACTGCATTGATTGGTGCGGTGTCAGAACGAGCCAATGAAAACAAAGCAGAAAAACTCAAAGATTATTTGGTCTCCCAGAGCAGCCTGAATACTCACTTGTTCATCAACTGTAGTCGATAGACGGATTTAAACCCACCCAGTCGTCACTTTTTACTTTCCATTCCTCTGTCTCTCTATGCTGTATGATTTTCTGAAGCAATTTTTTAAAACTAACAACAGCACAAGACATGTTTATGTGTAAATTTTCAAGCCAGTAATTGAGACGGGGATTGAAAATTTGTTGGACGTTGGTTCTGCGCAGTCAGGCTGAGATCATACCGTACCTCAACCATAAACACATTTATGGCTGCCTGGCAGACTTTTGTTATGTAATGTAATTGCTCTAACATGCTGCTATATACTACATTGCCTCAACAAAGCAATGGAGAGACTGAGAACTGGAACTGTGGGTTAAAACAGCTTCTTGTGTCTATGCTGAGACTCAGAACGTCAGCTTGGTGGAGATCCTGGAGCTGTAGATTAGGTCTTATTAAAGACTGTGCTTATTGTTTACATTGTTAGGACATGTATGATATCAGTCATTTTGATATGGGATGTAGCAGTGTTTGTTTGCAGGCAGTGTGAGTGACTAATATCAGCATGTCACATACTTCTAGAATGTTTTTTTATTCAGCGGTTCATGTTCATGTCTGTGAATGTATTTATTCATTAATAACATTAGGATTTGATACTGCATAAAACTGATTGGATGGACCACGTTTCAAGCTGTTAAGAAATAACCAATGTACTCAGTCACCTGTGACTGTATGTCAGTTCTATAAAAATGCACCACAAATATGTCTGTTATAATAAATACATGTATTGTTATGTATTATTGAGCAGTGGTGTATTACATTGCTGTTGCACAAACTCTCATGTTTGTATTACACTACTATGTCAGCAACATCATTCCCCCCCCAATTCTCGTTGCAGTCATTGAGAAATCGCATTAATAAAGAATCTCTACAGTGCACTCAATAAAGACCCAGTTGACCCCGTATGACCCGTGATGTGTGTCCCCACAGAAGCAGCGCTGCACAGTCTGTTGAGAGCGCTCACCAGTGAGAAGTATGAGGACGCCACACAGCATCTGGAGAGAGAGCAGGCCCTCGCCAAACAGTTCGCCGAGATCCTGCACTTCACGCTTCGCTTCGACGAACTGAAGGTGAGGACCCTACCTCCTAAATCTCTAAACGAATACAAAATATCTTTCTCTACTTTTAGACAGCAGATGTTCTTAGCTAATAGCTTAAAGAACACAAAAAGATTTTACCTCCAAAAAGCTGAGATCCTCCATTGGGTCGCATGCAAATTTCCGTTTTTCTTGTGTTATTGGAGAAGCTTAAAAAAGTCCATTTGTTTAGGTTAAATAATTTTAAAGTCTGGTACTTTATATACAAATGCAAATCTGCCTCAGCAACTTTACAGAATGATTTTTCATGCATGACTGGAAATACATTATACATTAAGTTAAATCGTTCTGAAGGATTTTCATTAAGTCCGTCGTTGAGTAAATTTGCCTTTAAAATCCTTGTTTATTTAGATGTTTGTTTTGTAATTGGTGTGTGCTGAGTGAGAAAGTCTGGGCTAGTTGCAAGCTCTAGAAATTCTATAAAGCCCATTTCAGGATGAATCAATAGGAAATGGCCTCATGAACGCTACACTTAAGGAAATTAAGTTTTTTTGCTGCTGTACACAGTGATGCTAAACTGCTGAGTAAGTGCAGATCCAGACCTATATAATGCATAAAATACAGACTTTAGTGATCTGTGACTATCGGTGATTCATTAGTTTAATGTTCTCTAGAGAAGTGAAATGGATTGCTCATCTTGTAAATCAGCAACGTTTTAACACGCAGCATTTTGTCAAACATTGCAGTGAGATGGATGAGCCGACCAGGACATCATGCCTTAACAAGCTTCTACTTCTCCCTAATGACATGCTAATTGTGATTAGAGACCAACTAATGAGAAAATAATTACTTTCCAATCATCCGAGTCAGTTATCGCTGGCCTAGGTGCCTGCCAAGCCTTTCTTGACATTTAAGATCTCAGAAAAAATTAGCTTTTGATTCAGTTCATATTATCATCCTTTTCTTAACTACCCGCTGTTTGTTTTTTATCAGATTAATACACCAAAAAAATGTTAAGAATCACACTAAGCTATAGTGTGCTTTTCTACGCCCTACTCATTGGTTATATAATCTACTTTGGCACTGCATGTCAAACCCTCATACACTCTCACCACCTTATATGGCTTCAAAAACTCAATCACCCAATGTGTCCCGGGTGACATGTCCAGAAAAATCTAGTCATTTGTTTTCTCATTTGTCCCAAGGCCAACACTAGCATTCTGCTGTTTTCAAACGCAAACATTCAGCATCATCACATAAATCCAGACGCCCCGGGGCACCGAGCAGGGATGTCCCAATTAAAGAGCCCCCCAGATGGGTTGCTAAATGCGGGTAGGCAGGGGGTGCAAGGTGGCATGCCAACCTCCATCTAGCCATGCCCTCATCTCGGCTTGGCGCATTGACCTACATCAGCCCGCCAATGCTGTAGAGCCGTGCGCTGCAGGGATACGACTGGCTGTCTAGTCTGGCATTGTCGCAGCTGACAGTAAATACACTCCACACCAGCTCTGTGATGCCACATAGACACGCATGTCATTTTAAAGTTTTTTAATTTTCATTTGCAGTAATGTTTTTATTTTCTGCACAAATTTTGTTTTACTCTGATGACTGTTGTTATCTCTGTACAAAGTTCACTGAGCTGGTAATTTTGGATTATTAAAGATGACCTTTGTTCTGCAAATCCTTAAGGTCATTTTCCGCTCTGACCTTCCATCTCGTCTTGACGTGCACCCCTCTTCTGTTATCCAATGTGCGCCATCCCTAAATTAAACATGACTTTCCTCATTAAAGTGTATTTATCAATCTGTCAAAGGCATAAGATTCATTGCAGATTCATTGGGTTTATAGAAAGTTTCTATTAGAAGCAAATATCTCCCAGACTGTCTAGGTTCTGACAGATAAGTTGTCTAAGCTGACAGATTGTTGTGATTATTTAAAAGAACTGGTGCTTTTTAGGTAAAGCTTTAACTAATCCTGTAAGAATTATTTTCCTTCTAGAGTACCACACTGCATTAGTGTACTTCAGTCCTGTCAGTAAATGCATAAAAAGCCTGCAAATTTGGTGCTTTTGAAACACACACACGTGCATTTTCATTGTGGTGGCAACTGCATTGAAGTCACTTATATTACGATTTAAAAAAAGTAATGTGGTTATTACATTTTCTATGGATATATTGATTAAAAACTTCTGGTGTTTATTTACAAATTAAATAACATAAATTTATTTTATTTATAGATGACAAATCCTGCCATTCAGAATGACTTCAGTTATTACAGGAGAACACTGAGCCGCATGAGAATCAATAACGTTCCTGTAAGTTCAAGAATTTAACTTTCACCTCTGTTTTGTTACCTCTTTTTCTTTTACTTTTCCCCCATTTACTGTATAATTACTTTCCTTTGTGCTACATCTAACTCGCCACTTAGCTTCTCTCATCTGCACCATCTCCCACCCTACCTGTGTATTTTTTTCTTTTAAAGGCGTAGCTCCAATTTAATATAAACCCGTTTCGTGTAACTAACACACGTCTATCTTTTTCTCACACATACTCAAGCACTCAACCACTTGCACACACCAGCCCTCAGGGGACTGCTGAGGACCCAAACAGAAAATGGTCTCCCACTGGGAGAGTGAGTGAGTTTCTTGAGTTGCTCACTGAAGTGCATTGAGGTGCACGAATATAGCATGGCACCTGATTCGTGGTCAGCTTTGTGCATGTCCTCCCGAGAGACAGCCTTCCCTCCTAAGACTAAATATCTGATCTGAGAGCGGGCCGCACTCATGCCCCTGAGGGACACCGTGCAGCCCAGATACCTTGCTTAGTGAAGTGGTGCTGGTTTTCCCCTCATATTCTCTCAGACTGAACTCAGTAGCCCCACTGCGACTCCCCTGGGCCCTGCTACTGTATAACAGCTAGATAAATCACTCTGGCTAGAGCCTTTCACATCTGCCACTGGCCCCAGTTTAGACTATTGTTAATGTATGAATGTATTTTTAGACCTGGCACACAAGTTTGTCCAGGTGTGTGCCGTTTACTGTAAGATAAAACCGTTCTTTTATTAAATAAAACAGCTTTTTTGGTTGTTGTGGTAATGCTGGAGCTGTTTTTGGCTTGTATAGAGCCAGCTTTGTCAGCTGGAATTAAATTCAACAGAATGCAGATGCCACAGTGTTTAGATTTGGACTTGTTTAAAAGTGGTGATGTTTAATTATTCAATATACAGTATGTATTTTATGAAGAAACTAAAGCTGGTAATTTTCTAATTCTTTTTACCATTCCCGTATGTGTCCAATTCATTGTTTCTCTGCCCAGAATCTGTACCAATAAAGCAAACAGACTAGTGGCATTCTGGGATATTGTATTCTTACTCGGGTGATTAGTAATGCTATATTTGATGGGAATGGCCAATTTGCGGTTACTGTGATGAACCCAAAATTTAGCTGACGCATATTCCCTGCCTATTTGAGCAGAAGGCTTGAGAAACATCAATTTCATTATTAAGGGAGTCATTTTTTAATATGCAGTGCATTAATGATGCATTAGAATTTTTGACTGATTTTCACCTGAGAAATTGGGTTTTAGAGGAAAATGCCTCTCAGATGCATATCCATCATTTTCCATCAAATCCATGATTTTGTCTTTGCTTCTTGTTTTCTGCTTAAATGAGTAAATTCTGTTGTTTATTATCCCTCCATGTAGGCGGAGGCAGAAAACGAGGTAAATAATGAACTGGCCAATCGGATATCTTTATTTTATGCTGATGCCACACCCATGCTGAAGACATTAAGTGATGGAACAACAAAGTTTGTATCTGAGGTAAACAAACATACTTTTATGATTCTAAATAATCCTAAAAAGCTAAAGTCCAATGTACCCTTCATTGTTTTTTGCACACTAGACAATAGTTCAACTGTTGCTTCTCTGTCAAACAGAATAAGAACTTGCCCATTGAAAACACCACAGATGTATTAAGCACTATGGCAAGCGTGTGCAAAGTCATGTTGGAAACTCCGTAAGTTGCCATGACTGTCTCTTTTTGATGACATCATAAATTTTAAATAAAGAATCATATATAAAAAACAGTAGAACTTACA
Organism: Ambastaia sidthimunki; assembly: GCA_036877625.1. Lineage (NCBI taxonomy): Eukaryota > Metazoa > Chordata > Actinopteri > Cypriniformes > Botiidae > Ambastaia > Ambastaia sidthimunki. The sequence goes on from JAZGTK010002172.1 coordinate 29,051, forward strand.
AGAAATGTGTGTGGTAAATATAAAATAGTAGGTAAATAAAACTTTATAGAGGCTGTCAGGATCATAAAGTACCATTAGCCTTGACTTTTTTTTCTCATTGCATTGGGTTTCAGAGAGTATCGCAGCCGTTTTAGCAGCGAGGAGACCGTGTCCTTCTGTCTGCGTGTCATGGTGGGGGTCATCATCTTGTACGACTACGTCCATCCCGTCGGTGCTTTCGCCAAGTCCTCTAAAATAGACGTGAGTGAAAGCATCAGCAAACCCACCACAGAAGTTTTTTGGCCTCCCACCAGACACACACTTATAATGACAGTCCTCAGAGAACATGCCAGTGGTCTCACAGCATCGTGACTCATGAGGTTAAATGCTCATTATAATGCCAGTCTAACCATGGCTGCTTTTTCTTCAACCAGATGAAAGGCTGCATCAAAGTGCTCAGAGATCAGCCGCCAAACAGTGTGGAAGGTCTTCTGAATGCTCTCAGGTACTGTAATAAACAAAACAACGTTTAAAGCCTCATGACACCGGCAACAATTAAAATGGAAATTGAAATCGAAACTGGCTGCACTTTGTATTATATTATCAAAAGTTTTAAGGGTAAAAAAAGTTTTGAGGCAATGAATTTATCCTGAATTAACATTTAATGAAATTTGCATTGAGGTGGAAGTAGTTAAAGATACACAAGCTTTTATACTCTCATTTGCCGTCTGACAAGTGTTACTTTTTAACCCTGCTTATGGGATCCTTAACAGTTAATTCGTTTTAAAAAAGAGAGCCATGAACATATTCTGCTAAACAGTTATCCACAGGAAATCTTAGATGGTTAGTAACACATGGTTTTTTGGCAACAGTTCAGCAGATAGCTTGACTGGTTTGCGTTCCAACAAAATACAGCAGGTCATATAATTAATGTTTATTGTTTTTTATGCAGGTACACAACAAAACATCTTAATGATGAGTCAACCACTAAGACCATTAAAAGCATGCTGCAGTAGCAACCGACCAACTCTGGGACACACACCACTGGCCTCAAGTAAATGCTCAGGAGACGCACACACACTCTCTCCTGGACTAAAGTGATGCACAGAATGTTTTTATTAAACTTAAAAAGAATCAGACAAAAGCTTCTCAATTCTTCTGTTGTCTTTTTACAAAGCAGATGCTACTGGCTTTATGTGTGGTTTTCTGTGCCAAAATGGTTTAGCTGAAATCCTCATTTTTAACATTTCTGAAATACAGCCATGCTACTGATGGCAGCTACGAACGCATTGTTAGATTATGTTTGTGGTTATTGTTTTAATTTAAATTGTTTCCCGATAAAGGGAGGATGAGTGTTTTGACTTGAATATGAATAAATATATATCTATATATTATCTATATGGTAAAGATAAACACATTACCGTACATAAAACAGAGAGAGAAATATATTATTTTTGTTTGAATTAATATTTAATGTTACATCCACTGCATGGCAAAATGATTACATTTCTGCTATTTAACAGAAAACGAATGTTTCAAATTCATTTGTCGTAATTGTGTTTAAATGAAAAGATGTTTATGTTTTAAAATCATAATGGTACTTGGAGATTACAAATGGAGATAATTGATAGAACATTTTAAATTGTATATTTTTTATAGGTTTTGATTTGTGTGGGTTCTTTTGTTTTGTTTTCGGTGTTACAATTTTCAGTTGTTTTGTCATTCGAAAACTCGCTGTGATAGATTGTAATGTGTTGAGTGGCAGATGTAATGAAAACATGATTTAAGAGAAAATAAATGCTTTTTTTTATAATGCTTTTGTTAACTTTTGTTCAGTGGTACCACCCACCAGTTTTAACACGCAGTCTAGGATGGATAACATTTCTGGAGAGAGAGGGGTGTGGTCACAGGCAGTGATTCTGCAGTAAACAAGGGCATGAATGAAGGTCAGAGGAGAGAGATGGAGCAGCTGGGCACTGCAGGCGTCTCTGCATTCTGCTGTTGAAACTCTTGGGCTTGTGGAGGAAGAGAGAGCTGGGGTGTGTCCTGTATCCATGCAAAGAGTGCAGATGTGTGAATTAAGTTTAGAAAAGCAGGTCATGTAATGGGAGGGTCAGTCTGGATGCTCAGCAGCATTAGAATGTGTTGCATTTAAATATGGTTTGGTCCATGTGTGAGGATGTGGAGGCAATGAAAAGTAACAGGGACATATTTATGTACAAGTCATAAATACTGTATAATGCCCATTGATGTTTAATTGCTTTGGCCACTAATGGCTTGAAATTGTGATCACCGTGCATTAGAAATAAGTGAAGCATTTTTGACTCATTTGTTGAATTAATGATTTCAACATGAACACTCTAATTGTTAATTGTTGAGTGCCAATTTCTCATATTAAAAACATAAAAACATATTGTGTGAGTGACCATGATAAAACATGGTATGTGTTTTAAGAACAATGGGCGTTCTGATGTGTGTCTTTTGGAGTTGTCATGAAATTTCACCTATGGCAGTGTCTTATGATCCGCTATAGTTGCTTTATGTATAAATATCTAGGTTTTTCCTTGCCACTGAGATCCCAGAGAGGTTGAAATAAATATTAATATCAATAATTATATTATGAATATTCAAATAAGTTAAGTCTGTTTATTTGTTGGATAAGAAACTACTGCAGTCTACAGGTACGTGAGATCATTGATGCATTACTTTGATAAACATGCTAATGCTCAGATTATCATTTAGATCAAATTATATTTAGATTCATTATTCAGTTGAATGTCTTTGAGATGTTTTTGAGAGAATGTACTGTCTGCCCTGCTGAAACCAGCTTTAGAAATTGAAAGGGTATTTCAGTGGTGTGATGTTGAGCATGGCTGATGATGTCATGAACTGTCTTCAGACAGCCATATCTATTAACAGAAGATGCATGGACCATTTCTTGATGGATCGCCCTGCTATCAGGTAAGTATTTTGTTTGTACTTTAATGATATATTAAATTCAATAATATTTAAATATATAAATAATACCTCAAAATATTTACAAAGAATTCAGATGATAATTTTTCCCTCCACTGACATTTTTGAACATTCATTGATACTGTTTTGTCACGCATTAGTGCGGTCAAATGCGGTCTGGGGATGGGATAAGAAACTGTTACTATCTCATGACACAAGAACATGGTAAACCACAGGACTGTTACTTGCCAACTCTCACAATTTTTGTATTTATTAAAAGACTTTGCAAAGAGGAAGGTTCTCTTACACAAGTCACGTTCACATGGGTCAACATATGACAGTTATGTTAATCTTGGCAACAAAAAGGGCTGCAACTCACTCATATTGTGATCTGCTTAAGATCTCTGGAGATCAATCAAACAATACATCGTATTTACTCTTGTCAAAATGGATGAACACACCAAATACTTCAGATGTGTTACAAAATGTCAGATGCCTGTTGTATGACAGTGTTATTCAAATCATTCATGTTTAAAGTTCTATTTCAGTTATAGTGACAACTCGACCTGAATTCATTCATTTGGAGCAACATGAGTGATAGAAATCATCAGTGAATGGAGAAAGTTGAGCAGAGATTTTACGCAAATGCAGAGCGACGCAATGGGGCATCAACCAATTGGAGCACAAATGTAGGTTCTGTTATCGTCCACCTGACAAGATTGGATACTGCGGTTAAATAGGAACCGCCTACCAACAGTGACTTGGTGACCTCCATTGATTTAATCACAGGCAGGTGTCAATATAGGCAGCAGATCCCACTATCAGTCTGATATCAGGCACATGGCTGAAGTCCAGCAGTGATGTGACTGAAACCTGACAAGCTCTCTGTTGTTAAAGTAGACAGTGAGCACTGTAGAGGATGTGGCTGAATATGGGGCCCCTCACAAAGTGCCGGCCCTGTCAGCATACAATTTACACAACAACAACTGCAGGACCCTCTCTCTCTCCCTCTCTCTCTCTGTCTCTCTCTCTCCCTTCCTCCCTCCACGTTGACACCTACTCACATACTTGATTCCTTTTACAGGCTATAGCAGGGACTGTCTAACTATAGTAAGAATATCTACCCATCTCAACACACTAAGTTCAGTACGTTACTGCTAAACTTTTATATGAAGTATGTGGCTGAAAGCTCATTCAAATCACTGATTCACTCATGCAAGAGGTTAAATTGTAAATTTGTAAAAGGGTAAAAGTGTAAATTTTCAATACCTCTACACAGCACTGCTTATTTTCAAACTGTTGAATCCCACCACATTGAATGACACTGTGTACTAATTAAAAACATCATGAGAATGTAGATGCCATCTTTTCACAGAAACACAGACAGCCCACATAAC
>JAZGTK010002173.1:0-33381 GCA_036877625.1 Ambastaia sidthimunki
AGTACATGTACTATATGTACAGGTGGGATCAGGTTTTAGGCCTGTGATGAGTGTGAAAACAAATACAATACTTGAAAACAACTACATAGTTCAATGTGCTTTAAAAGTAAGTAGAGTATTGATTTCTCTTCTCTTTATTTTTTTGTAAGCAAAAGCACACGTCATCCGTTTACCTCTCTCCCTCTTCTTCTCCCTTCGTTCATTAATAAGTAAATAACAGTCGCCTTAAGTATAGATAGCTGACGCTATAGGACCTGATCCATCTCGCCGGCAGCAGTTCGTTAAAAATTCAGTGAGAAATAATGGCATCCCAGACATCACCCATAGTAACGTTATTATCTTCATTTCTCAAAATCAGCTAGACTGATAGCTTCGTTTGTCTTTTTCAGGGCATAAATCTTCCGCTTTGCAGGTCGCTGCAGTGCGATCCAGGGGGAATGTTTCTTCCTCAAAACACTACTTATAAATTCAATAACTCGAATTATTATTATTAAACATTATTATCTATAATAATTAATAATATTTTTGTAGTAGTACCAGTATTTATTTTAATTGCGCACATTTCGCAATATATTAAACAACATTACGCGTAAATTAAATATGAACCAATGTCTGATTCAGAGTTTTTTTTTGAATGATCAAAAATACCATGAGTCTTAATTTTTTGCAACAACATGTTAGGAAATGTATTTATTGTATTTAAGAAATGTATTTATATGTTTTGAAAATATTTACAATCTGAAAATGTGTAATCTAGTTTTAATGATGAGCAAAGGTTTCAACAGAAAATAACTAAAAAAGGCGCTTATATTGTGATCTCATAACAAAACAATCATTTTATTCCGTTTAATGTTTAATCCAAACTTTTGTACACCAAAATCATTAGTATCTCCCAACCTGTTTTTGTTCGACAAAATTACTAATATTTATTCTGATGGGTTGTTTTTTAGCCTGATTACATTTATATTGATTATTGATTATTTTTATGGTTTGCATACATTTTAATTATGTACGCCTCTTTTAAAGATTCATAGGTACGAACTTCTAACGACTGCCTTAAGAGTTAAAATAAACTAAGCATAAATATGCTTTGTAAAATTATTTCATATCAGCTATGCAATATATTTCTCATCTAAAGAGGTTCGCGGTGAAGCACAAGCGCTTCGTCGGTCTTTCGGTCGCTCTGTGAGAGAGAGAGTGAGAGTGGGAAGGAGGGTTCGAGACTGAGAGGGACCGGAGCGCAAGCTGTGATAGAGCAGAGCAGTGACCAATAGGATGACAGAGGGGCGGGGCTCACGATTTCTCACCGTTGTGCATGGGCCCTTAAAGTTTGTTTGTTCGCTGAATGCGCCGTGTGATGAAAACGTGTTACTGATCCCGTTCGGCAATAATCAGATGAATCTGATTTGGGACATTTGATACATTCTTTGGACTTTCGAGACGCCGACAGTTGCCATTACGCACGAAACTCATTCAACCGACCTACTTTTCCACCGTTGCCTTGAGGACAGAACGACTAGTTTAGAAATGGTGTGCATGCAGTCATACAGCGACTGAATTACAACAACTTAATGCCAATCACAAACGAGGATACGCGATACGCTCCGAGAAGTCAAGCTGCGGAAAAGTCTCCTGGAGAGGTTTTGGAGGGGAGATCGGAGCAAGTTATCCTGGCTATCCGGACAGTTTTGGTAAATTGCAACTTTTTTCAGCACCATTTTGATACCCAGAAAGATCAAAAGATACGGCTGGTGTCTTGAACGAGAAATTGACATTCCTGAAGTTAAGCTCCAACGTAGCCACCAGATGGTCGCTAAGAAGGGTTAAACTGTATCTAAAGGGAGTTGGAAAATCCAGCCTTTCTTCCACACGGATCTGAACTCATTGGGTGGGAGCAGCAAGAGAGACAAGAGTCCCCAGCAAATCAGCGGCTAATTGATTAAAGAGACTTCATTTGAATAGGGGGCTGGCAAGGTGCCAATCGCCTTTCAGAGGCCCCCCTCCCCCCATGATTAATCGCGAGGCATTATTGATAATCATAACGGGACACATGCGCGGTGGATGGACTCGATTTCCGTAATTTTGAGCAGATTTTATAGTAATTTTTTATTCTTTCGTGGCTGATGCATGAGCCAGCATGTCGCGGAGGAAACAAGCGAAGCCGCAGCATTTCCAGTCCGACTCGCAGCTGGTCCTAACCGGGCACAATGGTGAGTTCATGCCCTTATTCTACACACACTCACTCTGCTCTTATAACTAAAAGGTATTATTTATTCATGTTAGTTTTAAGAATTAACAGTGTGTTCCGTATGTTTGTATTATAATTAATATTTCAGGAAAGGAATTTATAAATTATAAGCTTCCTTTACATTGACTACTGAGGCGAAGTGCTATATTATAGTACAGTTGGAAAGTTTCAGGCCACTTGAGTTATTATGAAAACAGTCACCAAATACAAACAGATTTAACTTGGTTCTGTGATTTCTTTTTTGCTAAGGGTACCTTCGTACCCATTATAATGAGGTTGCCTATTTAAGTTGGTTTCAAGTTGACGTGCGTGTAATATGTTAGGGTTTATTTTATTAGAAACAGCACATGAAGTATTATAAAGGAAGATTAAGTATTACAGCAGTGTTCAATGATCGAAGTTAAAGATGCTTGAATTAGTGTAGTTTTGGCCCGTGTTGCTTAAGTTCCTTAAACAAATGGGAATTCGCGTTGTTTTTAGCTTCTCTCCTCCCATCTTCTGTAGGTCAGGATATTGCATCTCTCTTGACTTCTGCAGCCCCACAATTTAGGCTTGTACTTGCATTAAAGAAATGAATTAAACACGTTTTTTTTTGTTAAATGCCCGTTTTTGCACAGATATTGTTTAAAGGAAAATTATCCCAGTGGACAGCTATGTCCATCACACTTCATCATCGAAAACTTTACATAATGCTTTTTACATCTTACGGCGTAGACAGCGAAACTTAAATCATGAAAATCATTTGATTCCATCGATGTTCAAACTTTGTTTAAACTTTCTATACGTAAAAGTTGTGCGTAAACAGAATGTGCATCTCTACTTTTGGTGTGTAATTTAGATCCTAACAATAATAGATTTGTACCTAGATATATACTAGAATCGTATTTAAAACTTCCATCAATGTCTTACAGAAATGTAAAAATGCGTCTTCTTTGAAATTACTTTTAAAGTAGTTCTATGCTCAATTGTCACGCATACGACTAAACGTAACTTTTATGCTTCGTTAGCTTTTAAACGTGCAATTGCTAAATATCTTGAGAACAAATTGGATTGCTAAATATTACGAAAATATATATATTTGAAGCTGTGAAATGTAAAAAGCAATAATTATATTGATTCTTTTTTTTTTAAATACCCACATCCAAAATGTAGTAATTGCCTTCAGAAAATGTATAAAAAAGACTACAACAGCCTATACCTGTTACTTTTAAACTCCATTTATCAAAGGCTGTCTAATGTCCCATCCATCTATAAAAGAATTTAAAGGGCATATTTAACGTTTTAATCGGTAAAGTGTCTTATAAGCGCTTTTTAAACAGGGCATTTCGGAAAACGGTTTCTATCTATTGCTTAACTCAGCGTTTAGTTGGCTGTCACGTTCCTTATTAAAAAAAGGACCTTTAAGGGAGGTAATGATTTTGTTTCATATCGAAACTAGATCTAAACGTTTAATTTAACTTTCTTATTCAAGTTTATATTTGAATCTATTTCCAGAGTTAAGAAACAATTGATGATTTTAAGAAGTGCCGTACTTGGCCTATTCCGTGCAAAAAGGAAAGTTATATAGTGCACCGTTTTCATAATGTACGTTGTTTTTGAAATACATATAGAGAAATTAATTTTTGGCACGATGTGAGCATCGCTCTGTAAGATACAGAGTAGCAAGCAAAGTTATTTTTCTTCCGGCTTCTAGTGTTTTAAATAAAACAAATAAAAACTGCTTTACAGTTGCTGCTCATAACTTTAGACACCAGTTGCTTTTAAATGTCAACGTTTGTTTTGAATAATATATATTATGTTTTGTTAAAACATCTGAACCACCAATAATAATAATAATAATAATAGTCTTAATAACACTACAACACTAAAACCGGTTACACAGATGTCAAATTAAAATGAATAAGAGAACAGGCCTGAATTTATATATTATGCATTTGTTTAGCGACTTGTGTGCAAAGGGCATTCATATGTTTTGTGATTACTGCTAGTATTTCAGAAAGAAAAAGAACACAGATTTTCAAAATTGTGGTATTGCTGGATTTTCCCTTTTAAATTGAATAAAGAAGTGAACGGAAGTGTTTGGAAACCGCTGTCAGCTGACCAAGTACAGTAAAAAAAAAAGACATCTTCCTCAAATACAGCTCAGTTAAAGCAAGAGGTAAATGCACAACCTTTAGTTAAGGGTTTGCGGATTTATTGCTGTTATTTTGTCATCATAAACATTGCCTGATAAAGTTTTCTTCTTAATCCTATTGTGAACCAAGTACAAAAACTCACAGCCTTCTCACTTCACCTCTTTCTCCACACGCTTGGTAGCTTGGGTGAGGTATTAGAAGCAGTAAGGTATCGAGTATGTCCCTATTGGCCTGTCACTGAGGGTGGGATGTAGAGCTTTTTTAACCTTTGCCAGGCTTCTCTGTGGGGAGGTGAGGAGATTTCAGGTCACGGTGTGTTCTTGTGTACTGTGTCTCTGACCTCCACCGCACTGTGCAAAAGCTTCAACAAGGGCTCTTACTTTTTGCTGAGGGGTGGTGGGGGGGCATGTGTCGTCTTTCCCCTTTCACCTCAGCAAATTTGCCACACCCCCACGCAGAGAGATTGGGTCTCCTTCAAAACACACACGAGCATGTAATGTGTTGTGCTTTGCAAACATCAGGGATTTTGTATCTTGCCATTTTGCCAGTGTTTATGTAGTGGAAGTTTTGGGAAGTGACTTTTGTGTATGTTTTTTTTCTAATCCACTTTCACAACCATCTTTTTAAGAGAATATCACAAGAATTGAGGGCGAGGGCTTAGCGGCCAGCAGAAAAGATTTTCCCAGGCACACCATCTAGTGTTCAGTAGGAAGTTTTCTGTGGCTTGCGAGAGAAAGTGAGGGAGGGACAAAGAGGGAAAGCAGGAAAGTTGAAGGCGGGTGAAAGACAGACGCAAGGAAGTTGTGAGTGAACAGTAACTTGCTCTTCGAGGTCACAACTGCAGCTGAGCAAAGTAATGTAGACATTACAGATTACTTCATTTGTTTATCTTCTCTTTTCTAGTCACTCTTTTCTTTTATTCCTAACATATTACCAATCCAGTGCCTCTACTTTCTTTGTCTTGATTTCTTTAGGATGAGATGTTTGACCATACTCTGTAGCATGCTGATGATGACCCAAAGCATCACACTGTACAGAACTGCTCTCGCCAAAACTAGCTATAGCGCGCTAATCTACGGCCCAGCACGCAGCCATGCACAGTGCACAATAGCTTTTACAAACTAGTGTTGATTCTTGCACTCCATGTACTGTAGAGAGACTATAGACGCCGCTGTTGCGTGTTGTCATTTAAGTCTAAGAAATGACTAAATATTGATGATTTTTGTGCGGAACTGAGAAATCTAGCCAATGTTTTTCAGACTGAAATATTTAATTGTGTAAATGCTTGTTGTTGTCATAAATATTTTTGGTGTTTAAATAGATTAAAGAGCGTTAGTGGACCTATATACTATTGATTTTTGCAAAGCATTTTTAGTAGATTTAGGGTGTTTTAGATTTGAACTAGCGTTGGCATGCATGGTATTTATTTGAATGTGTGTTTGAATTATATTGAATTTATTATAGGTAATGTTAAAGTGCCTCTTGATACGATAACTGTCAAGTTACAAGACTGTCAAATTTAGATTTTATCTAGAAATTCATATTTCATGTTCATAAAATTTCATGTAATAAAAATGCTTAAGTCTCTTAAAATATAATAAAATGAATTATTAATGAAGAATTCATTTTTGGCTACATTGTGAAATAGTTTTAAATGGTGGACAGTGACACTGCTAGTGAACACGCAATTGTTTTTTTTTTTCTTCAGTAAATAGTAACAAAATATTTAATGCCCAAAAATTTTAGCGGTTGTTAAATTTGTTTTTCAGACTGTAGTCGGAAGTTCATGAAGGGTTTTGTCTTTGCTTTTCCGTAAATTATTTTATGGTACATACATGCTGAAGAAACAAAATATGTAATTTCATATTGCAAGTCTGTACATTTTTAAATGGATTAACCACAATGGTCGTCTCATCACATTGAAATATTGTATTTTTTTACTTTTTTTAGCAGCATGTTTCACAGAATAATTTTAAATGGCTGGAATTACGGGTTAAACTAAAATGCAACACACAAATACACAAGTGACTGTCAGTGTGTTTTTGTATCGGTAGAATCCAGCGGTCAGTTTTTAATAGTAATATTTGCAACATTTTTGTTTTAATATATATATTTAGAAACTAATTTATAACTATTTTTGGTGTTGTGAGTAGCGTGGTGAGATTTAAGCCCTAAATTTGCTGTAGCCTAAACTAATCTTTTTACCTACCCCCAGACTAAATTCGCTTTATTTTACCCTCATTAGCTTTACTTTAGACTTCAAATATTAAAACTTTTTCATCAAAAAAAGTTGACTTTTCCTGGCTGTGTAACACATCGGTTGTGTGAGACACGGCTTTACTGTCATGGCAACTTTAGCGTTATCTGATGTCCAAGCTCAGAGAGACACAGGGGGAAGATAATCCCTGAATTAAACAGGATCTGCTTTAGAGCCAGCCGTGATGAGCAGACCGGGCCCTCGCCCCTCTCCCCTGCTCTGACACTCCCATGCTGGGGAACAATGGGGAGCCATCCTGTCTCTCCACAGGGCTGGGACACACTTTTTGCAGGGGTTTCATTTGCAAATGAATCTCCACACTGATAAAAATGTTGAGAGCGAAGCCCCACAATGAGTGGGATTCATAAAGAATTGCAATTTGTAAATCAACTTGTATGTTAAACAGCATGATTTTTGAGAGAAAGGGGGAGCGGGGGTGTTGAGAAAGAATGAGGAAACTGGAGAAAGGCCACAGCCCTCGATGGGAGGGAGGAGACAGAACAGTTTTTCTTGGTTTTTTAAACATGCTTTTGGCTGCCTGAAGAGTGATTTTGAAATGCTGTTCTTAAATTACATATTTAAATGGCAATTATCATGTATAGTACAGTACATTTGAACTTAAATAATGTCTTATTCATTTTTATTCTTTGAAAAAGTGTTTATTTTTTAGTTGTATTACTGTATGCTTGAATTAAATTAAATTTATATATATGGTTGCACTGAAAGTACAGCATAACTGTTAACTCAACAATTATAAATAAAACTTGTATTTTGCTTTTTTTAATTTGACTATTATACTACATAATCTTGGTAAGTGACTAGTGAATGTGTGTAACAGTCTTATTGTATTCTTTCAAATTCCAAACGGGGTGAAAACAATTTTATAAAGGCATACTTGTTCCTGTCAGGTCCTAATTGCAGCCTGACTGGATACAAATTAGTTTAGTGACAGGGATAACCTGTCCAAGATGCCTGCAGTTGGTTGAAAATGAGCAAAGTTGACAGCAAATTGAAAGTCCTTCGAATGGTTGATTTGTGCTTAGTGGACATGTAGACGTTGAAGAGTATGAAACATTGGAAATCAATGACCCTCTATGAAATTTCATTAGCGCCCATTGTTCTCAGTTCATAGTATTTTTTTATGTTTTGATGGATTATCTGAAGAAAATGATTACCTAAGGTGGTTGAATTGATGGGGCTTAGATACACCTCTTCAAAGATCACTTTTAAGCAGTATTGTAAAAGTGCTATTGATTTTGTTTCTTATCCTTTTCATGGTAGCTCTACATAGTGTGGAGATTTTTTTGTTTGTTATTTGGTATTTGTTTCTCTTTATGGTTTTTGTTTTTAACATTTGAGGAGGATAAGCATTAAACTGATTAACACAAGATTAACAAAAGAATTTTAACAGATAAAGCTGCTTCTTCAAATACAAACCAAATTACTAATCCCCCTGTTCCCCCATTTTCCACTGCAGGAAACACAGAGGCCAACTCGGACGACTCTCCCTGTAAAGACTCGGGTGCCCATGTCTGCAGCAGATGTTGTGCAGAGTTCTTTGAATTATCGGATCTTGAACAACACCAGAAAAATTGCACTAAGAATCAATTAGTTCTAATTGTGAATGAAAATCCAGCATCTCCCTCTGGAACCTTTTCCCCAGGCTCCTCTCCTCATAATCCTGATGAGCAGGTGAATGACCCAACTAATAACACAGATCAAGCAGAGTTAGACAACCTTTTGGAGCAGAACATACTTGACAAAGAGGAGGCCATGGACACGGAGACATCAGGAGTCTCTGCTACACATAATGATGGTGATGGACGCATAGCGGGTGGCAGCCCACTCAGTGGAGTTGGAAGCAGTCATGGAACTCTGGCTAGCACTGTGTCCAGTCTGGGAACCATTTCTGCCTCACTACCTCAGCTGGGCAACTTGACTGAGCTGGGCAATTTTTCTATGATCAACAGTAATGTCATTATTGAGAACCTACAGAGTACCAAAGTGGCTGTGGCTCAGTTTTCTCAAGAGACAAGATCAGCAGGAGGGCAGAGGGTGGCAGTGCCAGCCCTCATGGAGCAGCTTTTGGCACTGCAGCAGCAACAGATTCATCAGCTGCAGCTCATTGAGCAAATCCGCCACCAGATTCTTCTGTTAGCTTCTCAGTCACCTAAGCTCCAAGTACCACCTAGTTCTTCCCCTGTAACTTCAGGTTCAAGTGCTAGCCCACTTACCACTCTAAGTTCCCATTTGTCTCAGCAGTTGGCAGCTGCTGCAGGGTTAGCACAGAGCATAGCTAGCCAGTCTGCAAGCATTAGCAGTTTAAAACAGATGGCTGATGCTGCGCAGCTACCTCAGAGCAAATCCAATGTGGAAGATTCATCTCAAAGTCGTGTAGCAGTGGGGGCAGCTACAGTTAATGTCCAGTCCTCAGAGAAGAGGCCAGCCCCTACAGGAACCTTGCATCCTCAATTAGGAAACCAACCACTTGCAAAATCATCTACACCAGCCTTTGGAATGGGAAGCCTTTTGAATCCTGTGGCTAATACCCTTCTACCTCAGCCCCCAGCTGGCAACCCAATGTTTTCCAGTGCACTTCCCAGTGTTGGTACCACAGTTGAGGATGTCAGCTCACTGGCTCAGAGAAAAGGCAAGCCACCCAATGTTTCATCTTTTGAAGCGAAGAGTAGCTCTGAGGATGCTTTTTTCAAACATAAGTGCAGGTTTTGTGGCAAGGTGTTTGGTAGTGACAGTGCTCTGCAGATTCACTTACGTTCTCATACAGGTGAGAGGCCATACAAGTGCAACATTTGTGGGAATCGCTTTTCAACACGTGGTAACTTGAAGGTTCATTTTCAGCGCCACAAAGAAAAATATCCACATATTCAGATGAACCCATACCCTGTTCCAGAGCATTTAGACAATATTCCAACAAGTACAGGCATTCCCTATGGCATGTCTATGCCTCCTGAGAAGCCAGTTACTAGCTGGCTGGATAATAAGCCTGTACTGTCTACTCTAACCTCTTCTGTTGGCATGTTGCTTCCACCAACTATACCAAGTCTGCCTCCATTTATCAAAACGGAAGAGAATAACTCTGTGGCTATTAGCAGCCCTTCTCATTCTGCTAAAAGTGACTCAGGTCCAGTTGATGCACCCATAAAAAACACAGATAGTGTGTTGGAAGAAGGTGAGAACACAACTCTGCCTACCTCAAATGGAAAAACTGAAGAAAACCAGTCCTCCAGTTTAACAACTAACATAAATTCTGCAAGGGAGGGCTCCATTGAATACACCACCTCCAGCAGCCCTCCAATGGCCACTAACCCACTTATGCCCCTGATATCAGAGCAGTTCAAAGCTAAGTTTCCTTTTGGAGGTCTGCTTGATCCTTTGCAGGGCTCAGAAACATCCAAACTCCAGCAGCTGGTTGAGAACATTGACAGGAAGATGACAGACCCTAATGAGTGTGTTATCTGCCACCGTGTTCTGAGTTGCCAGAGTGCACTGAAAATGCACTACCGCACACACACTGGGGAGAGGCCTTTCAAATGTAAAGTGTGTGGTCGTGCCTTTACCACTAAGGGCAACCTAAAGACTCATTATAGTGTCCATCGAGCTATGCCACCACTGAGGGTCCAGCACTCTTGTCCTATTTGCCAGAAAAAGTTCACAAATGCTGTTGTACTGCAGCAGCACATTAGAATGCACATGGGTGGCCAGATCCCCAACACTCCCCTTCTTGACAGCTACCCAGAATCCATGGGTTCTGATGCTGGCTCATTTGATGACAGAAACAATGATGATCTTGACAACTTCTCTGATGAAAACATGGAGGGAATTGAGGATGGACCATACAGCAGCATCCCAGACACACCAAAGTCAGCTGATGCATCTCAAGACAGCCTTTGTTCATCCCCAACTCCACATGAATCTTCAGGCATGGAGAGCCAGGAAAAGAGTGCCAACCAGGGAGCAGAAGACGTGCATTTTGGGCAAGATAAATCAGTGGAGAATGGATTAATGGAGGGAGACAGATTCACAAATGACTCCTCTTCATTTGGAGGCGATATTGAAAGCCAAAGTACCGGAAGTCCAGCTGTATCTGAATCTACCTCTTCCATGCAAGCACCATCACCCTCTAATGGTACTTTCCAACAGCAAAAGTCTCCAAGTCTGGAGGATCGGCAACATGGGGCATTGTCATTGGAGCACATTAGTGCAGGTCTTATGCATTCTCATTCTGTCAGTCCTGGAGCTCTGGATCTTACTTCAATTAACCAATCTAAAGATCCTCTTAGTATGCTTTTCCCCTTCCGTGAGCGAGGCATCTTGAAGAATACAGCATGTGACATCTGTGGGAAGACATTTGCCTGCCAGAGTGCCTTGGATATCCATTACCGAAGCCATACCAAAGAGAGACCATTCATTTGCACAGTATGCAACAGAGGCTTTTCCACAAGAGGGAATTTAAAGCAGCATATGCTGACCCATCAGATGCGAGATTTGCCCTCACAGCTCTTTGAGCCCAACAACAGTCTTGCCTCCAGCCCAACTTCATCCCTTCTTTCTGTTGGCCCCCTGTCCTCTGTGATGAAGACTGAGGTCAATGGCTTTCTACCAGGTCTTCAACCAGATGTAAAAGACTTGCCTTCAGGACTGGTGACTTCATCTGCTTCCACCTCTCCAGTTCTTTCAGCTGCCCCACCACGAAGGACACCTAAGCAGCACTACTGTCACGCTTGTGGAAAATCATTTTCTTCTTCCAGTGCCCTGCAAATACATGAGAGAACCCATACAGGAGAAAAGCCCTTTGCTTGCACCATCTGTGGACGAGCATTCACTACCAAAGGAAATCTAAAGGTAACTATCACTTTATATTAATGTTATGCCAATTATTTTCTTGTTAACTGATGTTATTTTAACATCATGATGTTATTTTTTATATTGCCACAAGGATTATTATTGTATATAATGTTTAATTGGTATTATGGTTTTGAAGTTACCAGTTGTAATGTGAGCGTGTATATTTCTGTACACCTTTATATTAAATAGTAAGCAGTCATCCCATTTTTATGAATATTGGGCTGAAACCTTGATTCTAAGATTCGTGCAACACAGCCAGGAATGTTTCATTTAAAATACTTTAACCACAAGTACCAACAACAGCCACCCTTTGCAGTGGCATGCTCTGTATTTTATGAGTCTAGTTTCTTTTTAATCACAGGTTTAAAAAAATAAACAACAGACAGATAAACGGTATCCTGAGGGTTTCATATGTATATATGATACATGCACCAGTTTTGTAGGTGAAGAACTGTAGGACACACTACAGGGTGATGAAAAGAATTAAATCTCAGACTAGATTACATTTCCCCCTCTAAAAATATCAATAATTAGCACACTCGTATTCAGCAGAGAATAGAAATTATATAAAAATGTATTCAACATTGCTTGAAATCTGAATTCAGTGAACTTAATATAGTTTAGGTTTTTTTTTGTCTCCTTAGAAACACCAAATATGTTTGAATTGAATGGTTTAAAACAAACTTGAGGTAGTGACATGAATCACTAAATCACCTGGTATGTGTAAAGAGCATGAAAATATTCAGCTATTAAATTAATTACACTTTATATGTTCAGTGCCACATTAGGGGTTACAATAATTATAGAGGCACTATTAAAACTGGGATGGGTTGCATGCTTCAAGGGCGAACTGCGGGCAACTGTCAGATACAATACGGTCCAGCACAATAGGAGTAGACAGAGCAATTTTCTCAGGACACATGTCCACCGCACACTGTTTGTTTGATACGCAGACCACCATTCTCACTTAGTCAATGTTAAAGCATTTTAATAATTAGACACATGCTGCTTTCAATGGGCCTATTTTGATACTAATTATTTCACTACTTTCCATTGCATCATCTCGTGGTATTCATTGTGATGTTTCCAAATCTTAAACATTGTAGAACTTTATTTTTAAACTTTTCTCTCTCTCTCCCCCCCCCCTCTCTCTCTCCCCCCCCTCTCTCTCTAGGTGCATATGGGTACCCACATGTGGAACAGCGCTCCTGCCCGGCGTGGTCGTAGACTTTCAGTAGACGGTCCCATAGCTTTCCTAGGCACTAATGCTATAAAGTTTCCTGAGCTCTTCCAAAAGGATCTAACTGGTAGAAATGGAGACCCAACCAGCTTCTGGAATCAGTATGCTGCTGCGTTCTCTAACGGCCTGGCAATGAAGGCCAACGAGATCTCCGTTATTCAGAATGGAGGGCTGCCCCCTCCACTGTCAGGGAGCGTGGGTAATGGGGGCAGTTCTCCGATCGGAGGCTTGACAGGTAGCATGGAAAAGCTGCATAACTCTGAGCCCAATCCTGCTCTGGCTGGCCTTGAGAAAATGGCCAACACTGAAAATGGGACTCACTTCGGCTTCACTCGCTTTATGGAGGACAAGGAGATTGTGACCAACTAGAAAAGTTTTTGTTGTACTGAAGAACAAACAGACACAATGTTCAACTGGCACTCACACACATCCTCATGTATGTGTCATTGCAAGAGGAGAGCAGGAAAAAAACTGTATCAGATTTTGCTTGCCATTAAGACTTTATGAAGAGAAGTTTGAAAAGAACTTGCTTTTTTGTACAATGTACAACATGTTATAGTTTTAAGGAGCTTATTTATTAGTTATTATAACCTTGCTTGAAAACGAAGTGGAAATATTAACAGTTACTTAGTTTTAATGTTATTTTCTGTTATTATTTTCTCAGCGGAGTCGCTCTGTATGAGTGTTTTAAAGTGTGCTGTTGAAACTTAGCTTTTCTTGGTAGACAACTTCACCATGGCATTAAATTATTATTATCTGTAGTGTGTTAACAAAACTTGTTCATGTAATGATTTTAGAGCTTAAAAGTTCAACGTCAGGCTGTAAATACTGTACACTTATCTGTGCTAGATGGTTTACAAGCTGTGTAGTAACTAATCTGAGAAATATCAACATTTCATGAATCCAGGGACACAGGTTAGTCCTTTTCTCTCTTAAAGTTAAAGAAAAAGGTTTCACCTCAGCTGTTTATTTTGGACCTTAGTATTTTTCTTTCTAATTGTTGTTTCATCTTTACTATGTTCAGTTTCACTTTTGATTTGTGCTTTTAAGAAACAAAGTGTAAATGATCGTTAGATGACAGAACATTTGGGTTATGAACTGAGAGAACTAAATTCAAATGCCTTGTGTGATTTTTAATGTTTAGATTTGCTGGGCTTTCAAATTGCTGCTAAGTACTAGCGTCTGTTCTGACATCTACTGAACATCTTGTGTTGATGCACCATATACATGTTTTCAGATGTGGAGCAACAGATCTTTTACAATTGTACAGTGTCTTACTCGAAGACAAAGTCCATCTCGGCCAGGGGACAAATGATGATAGTGTTTTATAAATATCTGTTACATGCACTTTCTTGGAAAGTTGGAAGATCTTTTAGGGCCCAGTTTCTCTACAATTTAATACCTACTAACAACTATACTCTAATTCTTTACTCTAATAATCAAATACATCAGTTTTCCAAAAGAAAGAGTGTGTCGGTCTTTCTGATTTAGTTGCATAAATGTTGTTTCAAGTTTCGTCAACAAGCGTGTCTAAACAGATTCCTTTAAATTTAAAATACTGATTTTGACCTGTTCAAGTCTTTAAAGGCGTGAAACGTTAATCCAAAAGTTACATATTTAACATCAACGTGTCTGACAGAGTCCGTCAGAATGCAAATGCAATTACAGAGAGTTTTATTAAAAAAACATGCAGCTCCTGTCAGAGTTCATTGACGGGTTTCTGCATCAATTAAAGCATCGATGCTTTTTGAAGCCTCTTTCTTTCAGCATTTGTTTAGATGGAGAAAGACATGGCAATCATACAGAAAACATTTAAATGAGATGTATGTCTTTTTTTAATCTTTTCTAGTTTAATAGACTGACGCAACGAAAAAAGTGCGTATTTTCATTTAGACAAAGTAGATGCAATTTATTTAAATTTTGTGCTGCACAAATTAAATGCCTACAGCACATATATGCGCATGTAATGCATATTGGACGTTAAAATAATCTAGTTATTTTTATTTAATAAAAAATACAAATATATTTCCTGCATTTTCGCCAGTTGCTTTTAATTTAACACATCATTGCGCTTTACCCGGTGCAGGATCTGTTAATTCGAGCACCGCATCCTCTTTTCCTCCATCCACGCCTCCACCTCTACGGATTTTATAGCTGGCTAAATTCCCCAATATTTACAAGATCGCGATGCTAAATGACCCTTGCAAACAGTCTGGGGGCGGCAGAGGGTCCCGCCCCTCTAAATCTGCGCTCTCACCGCATCTGCTTTGCGGGACACACGCTTTGTTTAAACAGCTCGTCGGCTTCCGGATTCTTGTAGGATAAAGTGGAAAACTCACCGCCCGAGCTTTATTGACCTTACAGATACTAAATCCCTCTCAACTGAGCTCTGCCATGCAGTGTTTGAAGTAAAAACGATTAGTTTCCAAATCCGTTTGTTCCCACAAGAAAGCGTTTCTCATTTGCGCAATATATTTTCTGCATTTCTTGACGCCAATGTAAGTAAAATTAAACATTTATTTTGACCGCGTTATTGTTTCACTAAATATTATTAACGAATAATAATGTGTTTTATGTCTCATCCAAATTATAATATTACAGGACATAAATAATTATACTAGATATCAAACAACAACAATAATAATAACAACAATTATAATAACAATAACAACAACAAATTAATAGTTGAATGCAATAAAAATACAAAAAATTTCAATATCATAATACTTCTTCATTTTTGTAAATGTTTAATTTTAAATAACCTTTATCAAAATCTAAGCCAATATATGCTGATCTTTATTGTCTTAGTCATGCTTTCTGTTTGCATGTTTACGTTTGAAATATTACACTGCAAATGTTACATGAATACATAATTATGTTTTCATTATTATTATTATTATTATTATTATTATTGTTTTTTATTATTGTTATTATTAATATTATTATTACTCTTATTATAGCAGTTGTCAGGGTAAACAAGTCTTATAACCCAATGAAAAAGCCCCAGTTCTGTCATACTAATTAAAACTGGACATTCTCTAAAACTCATTGTTTATGCAATTGTCGTTTGAGGTATACATTTATATATAATACCAAAAAATAATTAAGCTGGCCATAGAATTGCATCAAAAGAGAGAGAGAAAAGTTCACACCTGGTCACTTTTTTGTGACAGTTATAACGCAATGAGAAGCGAGAACAAATTTAAAAAAGTGACACCCACAAACACACTTACACCTATGACGATTATTTTACTTTGTGACTTTGTGCAAGCTAAGCAAGTAAAACGGTGCATTTAAAAGCTCTTATAAAGAAATTGCACCTCTTCACCTTAAAGTCTCTCATCTTTTGTGACTGTTATTTAAGCAGTGTTAAGTATTTATGCTTAAAGTGAAAAGTGTTCAGAGTGTACATCTATGACACTGAGGAAGGCATAAGGTCAGTGGATTTTGACTGTTTCTGTATTTATCTGTCTTTTGTTTATGCATTATTATTCTAGGTTTTCCTTAAACATAATATTTATAAACGTCAGTCATTTTTTTGTATGTGGAGACAATACAGTTTATTGTTGTGAATGTGGAAAAAACAAACACCTCTACATACTTCAACAGTGGTGGAACAGTGGCTGTTCCCGGCCCCATACGGATTGTTCAGAACACACAGTCACTGGAAAGAGCTTGTCACAATACAAGATTAGATTTAATTTTAGTAATCTTTCTGTCTTTATACTTCTTCAACAGTGTGTGTAGTTCTGGAGGTGATGGAGAGCAAGTAAATAATAAGGCAGGTGGCTTTTGTTTCAGTTTATCAAAGAAGAGTGTTATATGGTTTGACAGGATTCAGTGCTGTGTCTCAGCCTTTAGGGAGATCTTAGCAACGACCCCTTCACATAACAGACCCACCTCTGGCCTGTACCACACACACATGCTGGGGAGTGTATGCTGGCTGTAGCCCTGGAGGCTGGCTGTGACTCCCTGCTGTGTTTTGCTCTACGCAGGGGAGATCAAAGACACATTTGGGACAATTGAAGTGCTGCTCCACCGAGCCACAGCTCAGCACCACACCTGCCCACCTGTCAATCATTCCCAGGTGACAGGCGGGTGTGATGGTAGTGTGCCGTGTAGGAGCAAAGAGGCAATTAGGGCAATTAGCGTAGTCTTTTGTGCCCCATGGATCGGCTGCTCATTTTGTTTTCTAGTTATTGTCTACGTTATTGGTTTCATTCTCTGTCCTCACTTTCATCCTGACTGCTCCCGAATTTTTGCCCTCTCTCTTTTCCTCCCTCCCCTCGTTCTCATGGTTCATGGTTTCCTGAGTAAAAGATCTCAGTCTGTGAGTCGTGTACACAGCTGGCTGCAGAAGGACCTCCAGATTGCAAGAGCAAACATAGAGGAAGATTTCTCAGGCTGGTTTTGTGTGTGTGTGTGTGCGCGCATGTGTGTGTGTGTGTGTGTTTTATCATGGCAGAGTAATCAAGTCAACATGGAAACATTAATCTGTCCAAATGTAATTCACTAAAAAGCACAGCTTTCTTAATTTCTCTGTTTCTGTCTCTTTTTCCCGTCACTTTCTCCTCATCTCTAGCCTATATCTCTCTCTATCTTACTGTCTCCCACTAAATCATGATTCAGGACTCTGTCTTCTGCTCTGTCTAGCCATGGGTTCCCTCTACATGGCTTCCTTAGGTGGGACAGAGACCTGGCCATGGTCCAGGTGTGTGAGTCATTTATCTGTCCACTCCTTCAACTTTTCTCCTGGCACACAATGACCCACACAGAAAGATATTACATTACAGCTGCCATTGTCCTCAGACAGACAGGTGGGACTCTCACTGTGGGGTCTTAAAAGCCAGGCGGCAGTGGGCAGACATTGATTGCGTACTTTATTGAAGCACTCATGCCTGCAGAACCCTCCTAACAGTACAGTGGGATTACAGAGGGCCGGGATGGGTGTACAGTAACGTCAGGGAGCAATAATGGCTGTTTCAGGTTTAGTTTATCATCACTACTGAAATTGTTGGTAGTTCTTTTGTCAGGGTTATATTGCAGAAGGGCTATTTAGCTTCTTTCTGATGCTAATGTCTTAAATTTTATAGGCCCTAAGCTCCGTCTCCAACTCTCGGAGCCGCTAGGATAGTGACACTGTTCGTTATGAAAACGGTTCCTTCTATCTCTCCCTCCTTTCTTTTTTCCCTCGTGAATAAAGGAAGAGAACGCCTGCATTTAGGCCATCTGTGCTTCCAATGCTTGAGTGTAATTTAATGTGTAGCTCCATTTTAAGATGAAGCCCATGTGCTCTTGTGTGGTTTGTCTGTAGAATGGAGCTCAGATCAGTTTCCTCTAACTTTAAGAGCAGTGGGAGATTAAGTAGGTTGATTGTGTTCCTTTCACCATCAGAATGAGGGCCGGTAACCTTATCCTGCACTGTCTGCCATGGGGCTCAAAGACAGGTAGATGCTCACTCCTGTCTTAATGTCATCCTGTAGATTACGTTTCCCCATCTCAGAGTGTCTTAAGATGCGCTGTAAGGACACACATTCCTCTCCGCCTCCTTCAGAATGACCATAAACTCAATCAACTGTTGTCAGAATAAGAGTAGACACATATATGAATTTCTATACATTCCATACATCCTTATTGACATCCTTTGTGATACGCTGTGTACTCTGTTGGCATAATTCGGTCTTAATTAAATAATATATACTGTAGTCATGAATACATTACTGTTAAATGTTTCTTTTTTTTACTTTTTTAGCCCTTTTTACTTTTTGTTATCTATGAGGTATGTGAGATATTAAATATAAACAAATATATTTTTAATTCTGACACTTTTTACACAGGAAGCAGTCAACAGTATTTTTATTTATACTACACAATTTTATGTGTTTGTTTAATCTGTCTCACTGTTACACTAAAGCACTACACAGAAAATGCATTTGAATTTAATATTGTATTGATTATGTAAATCAGTAATACAGTTATTGTTAAAACAAAATGTTCAGAATCTGAAGTTTGAAGGTTATAAAGATTACAAATATTAAGGGTATTATGTAGTTAAATACTAATTAAAATGGTAAAATAATTTGTATGCATTTGACAAAATGATATTAGTGTGTAATGAAAATAATTGAAACAAATTGAAAATAAATTGAAAATGATTGAAACAAAAACAACTTATATTTTTCTCACGTGGTGGAAAGCTGTTTAAAACATGCTGTCAGTTTTACAAAACTAACACATTACCAGTGATGTTGTTTATCTTTATCATGTAATCAACAGAGAAACTCTTGAATTTCAGGAGCAGTGCTGTTATCTTTCACCATTAGCTTCTTTAGCTCCCATTTCTTCTCATTCTGGAATGCACAGCTCATTTTCTGAACTTACATTTACATTTATTCATTTGGCAGACGCTAAAGCAACTTACAGTGAATTCCAGGTATACATTTTTATCAAAACTTGTGTTCCCTGGGATCAAACCCACAACCTTTGCACTGCTAACACAATGCTTTACCAGTTAAGCTACAGGAACTTGTTTGTTTTAATCTGCTTAATCTTGTTTTGAGCACTCATTATGACATCAATCCTCTTTCAGTCTTTCCTCATTTTTTTACCCTTCAGTTCTCACTGTATTTGATTTTGTCTGTCACTTTTGTGTTAATATCTTGCTTTCTGTGAAATCTATGTCTTTCTCACTGTTGTGGTCTCAGGAGTAACGGCTGAGTTTTAATATTAACCTGCTGCGGTGAGAGCTGTGAGGCAGAGCGTTGAACCTCATAAACATGAATATGGATGTATGTGTTTTAAATGGATACTGAGCTCTATCCGTCACCTCTGAATGGCAGGAACAGAGATACAGGCTCTGATAGGTGTTTTTAGGACTTTCCCACAGGAGCTATTTCGTTCCCAGTGTTGCATTATGGGCCTGGAAACAGCCTGTGGATATTCATAGTGATAGCAATGGTTCTTTCCAGTATGCTACACTTGACCCTTTCCAAGGGTTAAAACATCTAAGCTTTGTGTCACTTGATGACCTAAATACGGTTTTAAAGAAGCGTTTTTTAAAGAAGGGTTTGTGACTTTTAAGCTTTGCAAAAGTGAGTCTTTAAATGGCAATGGATGCCTATGATGGTATAATATCTCTCTGGCCAAGACTGACTGTGATGATGATTATTATGATTATTAAAGTTAATTTTTAATTAGTAGTGCTGGAAAGTCCAAAAATTAGCTCAAAAGATGTTTTAAACAATTTTCCAGTGTTTTGTCAGGAAATCAGATAAATTATAGTGCATGTAAAAAACACAGTAAATTGCACAGTAAAATATACATATTTAAGATATCAAATACTACATGTAGGTCTCATTAGAAGAAAGTGTGAGTGGAAATATCAGTGAATAAAGGGACAGTTTATGTTTGCTTGTAACTGTTATTTCTGCAGGTGCAGGCCAAAACATTTACTTACCAACGGTAGCAGAGCTGTGTAGTTTAAAGCCTCCAAGGGGCCTGTGGCTTTTTTATTAGATAATCAATCCATCCATATTAAAACAACAGAGTAAACTTAGTGATTCTCATATACTTCATTATTGCAGCTATTTGACTGGGCAACATATGAGCAAACTGTTTGTCACAGACTATCAATACAGCTGTAATCAGTGTTAGTTATGGCTGCTCTATAATGGCCAAGCCTCTTGTGGTCAGCGGTCCACTGTATGATTGCTCTGTGTGTTCTGAGTGGAGGAAACTATAGGAAAGCATTTGCTTTAACAATTTGATTATGTTGTTGAGTTGCTGTTCTATAGATCTGCTGAGGCATACGTTTCACCAGAGAGAGAGAGAGAGAGAGAGAGAGAGAGTCTGCAGTATACTGTATGTTTTGTTGTGCTGTGGTCTGGGAAAGTTTTTATCACTGTTTATTTCATTGCCAGTGTTTCTAGTATTAGCGTGACTCTGATTTAATGTGCCGTCAGTACAATGAAAACATTTCTGATAGTGTGAAAATGATAATGCTGATTTGTCTAAGGGCATCATATTTAAGACAGTAATCCACAGCGGACTTGCCCGGTCACTGTGATAAAGATTCAAACAAATAATAACAGTGGAAATCACTTTTAAGACCTGTACGTAATATATACGTGACATTTTGTATTACCCACTCACCCTCTGTGGCACATTATCAGTGTCTGTGATTCTCAGAGGTGCTTTTGTGTCATTCCTCTGCTGGTAAATTGTGGCTCGGTCAGTATTACTGGCCCAGCAGCAGTGCAGATATAAGACAGGTGTCATCTTCCCTGGCCGATGAGGCGGGTAGGCTTGACCCAGGTAAGATTATCCTCTCTACTCACCACATAACTGAAATCAGTCAGCGTTATCACCAGCTCCACCAGGAACCATATCATGAAACTTAACACATGAACATGTGACACTTACACCCGTAAAACATCTCCGATATTTAATATTCAACGGCTGGTGTTATTTACATCTTACCCAGTGATACCCGAGTTTACTCAATAATTCAATTCAATAATCACTTTACATACAATTTCCGGATGACAGGCACTAATCTGATAGGGTCTTTACATAAGATGAGTTGTCATGGGTCCTGAGACACAAAGGCATTTTTTTACTTTTTGTTATAGATTATATATTAATGTTAATCTACCCTGACTTCTACATTTCTGTAATATAACCCCTGAGTGATGTCAAATGGCCGTGATTAAATATGAATGGAGATTTGGTACATTTCCTACATGGAAAGAGAGATAGAGACAGTGAGAGAGAGAGAAAATACTGTTGGTCTCCATCAGATCTGGAATCTCAAAGGTCCTGTCAGCATCACCTGCATTCAGAAATAATGGACTTAAAATCAGCTTTACCTCCCGAGCTTTAATGAGTGTTAAATTAATGAATTCCATCTCCTCCTCCTCCTTTTTTTCTAATTCTCTCTCTTTCTGGTCTGTTTTTGCATGACAACATTTCAGATTGCGCTTTGAGACGGATCAGTCCCTTGTTGGCAGTAATTGGGTGCTGGCTGGGGTTAATGCGTTCACCATCATTAATGAAAACGTTGAGCTGTAAGTGGAACTGTATGAAACGGAGAACGTTCTCAATAGCCTCCAAACAGTCACCAGGGTCTATTCTGAAGCAAGCCTGGCCCAGCTTTTATTGGAGTGAAGTGAAGCATGAATTCTGTGAGGGAAAGATGGAGCCAGTTATATTCAAAGCTGTAAGCCAGACGGCTGAATGAAATGACCTTTTTTAGATAAAGAGAATCTCTTGGATACGTCAGGTGAATAAAGGCCCACACAGAGTGTAAAGATGCAATGAAAGGCATATTTTACACTCTTTTGTGAGATACACCGCTTGATTAAACCTGTTTGCAGTTCCTCAAAATATATAACAAAATACATTCCTAAACATACATCCTAATACATTCCTTAATGACTTTTATGTTCATCTAATGCAATCCAATGCAGACATGGAATTTTATAAGCACTTTTTCCAAAGATTCTTATGACATCATTTAGCATCTGTTAATTTTTTGTGGCTGCTTTTGTTGTGATTAACCTGGAAGTGGGTTGAGTTTCTTACAGACCAGTTTGATTGAAATGTTTGGTTGTGGTAATTTAGTGATACATAGCTAAAGAATGCAAAACTATTATACATAACATATAGTGTCTGACAGAATGTATCTGCTTGAATGGGTGGTAGTGTGTATTTGTGAGTCCAGGCCACGCCACCAAAAGACATTTAGTGGGGGTCAGCAGTTTGGCGTTGGTAACCATCGGCAACAGACCTCTTTAATGGGGGTTAATCATGTACCCTGAGGTGACGTGAGAAAAGCAGCAATGTGTGTTAAACTGTTGTACTCTCATTATTGAGCTGGGATTGGTTGATGAGGCCCGTTACGGAATGTCCTGTCGACATCATAGCTGTGTTCATATAAATATGGAAAAACATAGTAAAATACTGCTCGTGGATCAGTAACAAAAATCAGTCAGAAAAGACACCAAGCTTATTTCACATTAAAAAAACTCTTCTTTTCCTCCTCTTGTGTTTTTGGTTTTATTCTCTCTTTTTCTCTCTCTCTTATTTAACAGATTTTAGGTTTTCAAGACACTACTAACTGTGAAGTCAACTGTTTTTTAATCACTAACTCTAGCTAATTGTTTCTAACTTCGAATGTAGCATTTAATAATCATTTAAAAAAAAAGGTACGATAGACGTATAACTACAAAGTAGCTAAAAAAAATGTGACATCAGAAAAAAGAGAAAGAAAGAGAGAGAGAGGAGTGGAGATCTAATGAAGGGCTAAAGATGAACAGATTGTCTGGCAAGGAAGGGCAGTCTCACAGCACGGATGTGACTTTCGTATCGACATATGCACAGAATCTGAAATCTGAATTTTAAATGTTGGAGAGCTGCTCACAGTCTTTAGTGTCAAAGAAATGCCATCCTGTACAGCTGTCACACGACACCTCAGACCTCACACACACTCTGACACACACTCACACCATCAGCACACATACACACACACACAGCACACCTAGCTTGTGAATCCACACACGCAAACACATGTACACGTTTGTGTAATGCACAGTAGTGGAGAAACTATAGTAAACACCATCAACATCTTAGACACACAAGCTGCACAATGTTGTTAAGAGAAATGAGAAGGAAATAGAGAAAAAATATGTTTTTGTGGTTGCCAGTGTTTAAGGAAATGTAAGCTGAAAGTAAAACATAAATTACTCACAGGCAGCTTCTGTTTGTTTAGAAATCATCATGTGGAACTAACTGTAATTTTTTAGATTTATTTTATAATTAAAATTTTCTGTAGCCATAATGTTTTGAGTTAAAGCTAAAGCCACAGTTGACAAGGAGGTACCAAGAAAAAAAGCTTGTTTGCATTATACACACACACACACACACACAAAATAGAGAGACAAATACATTTAATAAGCTGTTTAAATGGGGACACATATTTATTTTGTATTCACTTTAAATATTTTACCCATTATTATATAGGAACAAATAGTACCAGTTTATAGAATAATGTTGATATGTATTTGCACATTTGCGTAGTTGCAGAAATGTTTAATACAGGCATTTATAATAAACATCACACTCTTATCACACAGTCTAAATTATGGTGCTCCTGGTTAATTAGTAATGAGTGACTTGTTGGGTGACTGCACAGAGAACAGAGGATACAAACTTCACGAGTGTGTGTGTGTGTGTGTGCGTCACATCTGCAAATGGCTTTGTGTTTGTGCCTGTGTTTCACAAATGATGTGTGTGTTTGTGTGTGTGTGTGTGTGTGTGATAAGAATCTTTAACAGGTCTATTGAGGGTGGCTACACTCTTACCCCACATCCACTCCCCTCCTGAATCAGATCTGTCTCTGTTGTCAGAGCACATTAGATACAGGCCAACACACACACACACACACACACACACATTGCCATTAGCATTAGAAAATGGGCTATCAGCCGAAATGAGTGAGATGGAAAAGCAACGGAACATGTATGTGTGTGTATGTTTGTTTGTGTGTGTGTGTGTGTGTGTGTGAGTGAGAGAGAGAGAGAGAAAAAGAAAGAGAGGAGTAAGCTTAACTTAACCCAAACACTCAAGTATCAACAAAACAGGTTTTAAATTACACATTGCACAAAACAACATCCTGTTCATAAACACAAGAAGCGTGAACATCTCAAAATAGTTGAGAGTGTAAAATCAGCAATTATCAACCGAGTTTTGGCTGCATTATAATTATTTTCAATCGTTTGACTGTTAGTGCTCTCTGTACTGCAATGATTTGCATCCACAAAGAGCAAAATATTTCTCTGTGTCTTTCTGTGACTTTGGAACATAATTGAGTTTAAACACTCAATACAACATTAATTAGTTTAGCCATCCGCCGGTGATACCATAGATAAGAGACTCTGTAATTCATATTGATTAAAATATGCACATTAAATACAACCTCTTAAGACAAGCCCCCTTTATTAAACCAGCACAAAGTGCAGGTCATCATTTGTACAAAGAGTAATCGCTTTAGATTTTATCTTTCTCATAAAAAGATCTGATTGGGTTTTCTCTCTAAAGAACCCTCACTGGCCATGTTATTCTACTTTGATTATATTACCTCTTAATTAGTTTGCATATTGAGTTGAACAGAGTTTATTGATTTCACCAGCTTTCATTTGCATTGCAAAATTCTTCTAATCCAATATAATCTTATCCATAGTCACAGAGAGAATAATGACTTTTCTTTCTGCTAGTTTTCTTTTATCCCCCAACCCCAGTTGCACCGTTTCTGTATCTCACACAGCATCTGAAGCATTATATGTTTTACACCTTAAGGTTTTAGCTAAATTTTGTTAAGTTAAATGCATATATCTTAACTAAATTACATTTCTATGCTTTTCACTTCTTTGTACACTAAAACAGTTTTGTACACACTTATTCACACATGCTATTAGTTTTTTGTAGAGCCATAACAAATGCCAGAATCATTCTGATTACTCTGTAGTGTTTTAACACTATTTTTAATGTAATGTTTTTTACTTGGCCACTTTTTGCATGCATATTTGCAAGTTTCAAATCTGTAAATGTGGTGTGTGTGCAATATTTGTGTGTATGTGTATATATGAGAGTGCATGCATTTTCGTGTGTGTGTGTATGAGAGAGAGACAGAGAGAGAGAGAGAGAGAGAAAGAGAGAGAGACTCCCATAGAGAAGCTGATGAGGAGGTGTCAGGTCTGTAGCTGTTGATCCCACACACACCGCAGTGGCATGTTAAAATGTTAAACTATTCAGACTAATCAAACACAGGCCTGAGCTAATGGCCTTACTTTGGGAGCAGATCTGCCCTTCAGGGTCTCTCCTCTCTGTTTGTATCTGCATGTTTTAGTATCATCACACACAGATTTGTTTTTAAGTCACATCTAGCTGGCAGAGGTGTTTTCCCATGAATGCTGATGATCTCAGTCTATGTGTGTTTTTCATCATTGCTATCCATGTATGTGAGAATATGCAACTGCTGGCACACTGTGTGTGTGTATGTGTGTGTGTGCCTTTGGTTTAGTTAGTGACTCATTCACTCCAGGTTGGATCAAAGGCTTTTAAATGGACTGCACTGGCTAGGAGGCAGAGTGAATTACCCAGAGTTTACAGCATATCAGCACCTTGACTATCTACACACACACACACACACACACTAATCTACTGCAGTTCAGAACTGTAAATAACAGCATTGTTCTTCAAGGAGTTATACATACTCTTAAAATAGAAAATATTAATTAATAATATTTTATGTGTGTGTTAACACAAATCAAGAAAAGTTCTCCTTTAATTCCAGTCAGTTTTAGTGTGATGATTAAATGTCGTGTGGATGCTTTTGTATATTAACTGTAGGCAGGATCAAAATCATTTTTATGTGTCTGGGAAAAGACCATATAAGTAAGTACAGTATTACAGCAGGAAGTGGCTTTGACTAACACTGAGGTTTCCAAGACATTA
This sequence comes from Ambastaia sidthimunki, assembly GCA_036877625.1. Taxonomy (NCBI): domain Eukaryota; kingdom Metazoa; phylum Chordata; class Actinopteri; order Cypriniformes; family Botiidae; genus Ambastaia; species Ambastaia sidthimunki. The sequence continues at coordinate 26,259 of JAZGTK010002173.1, forward strand.
CAAAGAATATTAGTTTGTTACCACCATGACATCATGTAGAAAGAATGACTGTCACATTCATATTGTGCTTGCAGTAGATTTCCCACCAGATGATAATCTATATATAGTGTTATAAATGCTAAATGATGATATATAATGTTATATTACATTTATATATTTATATGTACATTTATATACATTACAATCATGATGTAATTTATTCTCACATATATTTTAAAAAAGCATACAAGCTCTTTAACTTTATTTTTAACCTGATATCTATTACATTTTGCCATTTCAAATAAATTGTAATTCCAGCTGATGTCTTTGGTCAAGTTTTGAGCTAAAATCCAGTCATTGTGAAGCATATCTCTGTAAACGTTACATAAAACAGCCTCCCGGTTTACTAGGACCAGTCATAATAAAATGCCTAAACACTTCTAACAAAAAACCCTGCGGCCCGAGGGCACCCACATCACTCTGAACTTTGACCTTATCAGGTGAGAAAGCGTAAGTGACTTGTAAAGCATGAAAATGAAGACCTGTGCCCTGTGAGGGTTACATTAGCCCCTGAGGACAGGCAGAGAGGTGGGGGGTCTTGTCAGTGCTCAGAAAGAGGCTTGGATCACTTTTGTCTGGAGCCCTGTTGCTTGATGCTGTTCTCTGCTGTGAGTTACAGACCTGCAGTGTAGCTGAGGAACAGGATAGCCTTGTGTATGACTTACAGGAACATGGAGCTACTTTACATGACTGCTTACAGTGAGATAATGAATCTATGAAGGCTATTATTTTGAGAGTTTACAATGGGCCTTAAAAAGGCCTTTTTTGTTCTCTCTTCAATAAACTGGGTTGCCCATAAAAATGATCCACTCTCAAAAAGATCAAATCCATATCGAATTTGATTACAACAGTTTTAATAGTGAACGGGACATTTTTTTATAATTTACAGTATCATTGTGAACTATCAATATACAGAATATATTCAAACTGCAATAAAAACAACAGGAGGCCAAATCTTAATAAGCTAGTGACAATATTAAGCAATACAATAAAGATTAAATAAGATGTTGATTAAAAAAAGTCACGTATTTCACAAAAAAAGTTATTTTAGTTTTAGTTCTCTTAGTCTTCGTCTGCTCTCTGTTCTTTTGCTGTCTGTCATCAGTGTCCCAGCAGGTATTGAATGATTTATCTACAGGGTAAACGTTGTATAAATCAGACCTAATCTTTAGTTATACAGTTTACAATGTTTGAGTAACTAAACGGCACGTGTACACACTTTTCAGTAAAACTTTTGCAGGAAAACCCTTTGTAGGGATTTTAGTGAAACCTGTAAGGATCTGAGGTAAATCGCATTGAAGGAAATCTCCCAGATTTTAACCATCTTACACCCCTCCTCTGAAAGTGTCCAATAAACAGTCGGTCCTCCACAACTACAGAACAATTCAGCTGGAGACTTAGTCAATCAATAAAACAATCTATAAATAAAAAAATAGATGATGGCTACATAAATAAATTAATTTAAATTATTATTGTTGTTGTTATTGAGGTTTAATACCCGTCTACTTCACCACAATGCTTGCATCCACACAGCGGAATTTTTCTGGCATGTTTAAATGCAGCTATTGTAAAAATGGCTGGTTTCCTGTTGCTCTGCTGAGCAAGTGGTTATATTCAAGCCTGGGGAAGGGGAATAGTTTAAATGCAGATGTTTTTACCCTAAACACACCCATGAGACACCAAGAGTGAATGCACAGCAGACAAAGCAACATGAACAAAACACCAACACTTTTACAACAATGCTAATTTTGTTTTTAAAGAATTAGTGTTTGGTTGAAAATATATATTTTTAATGTCTCCACACACTTAAATTACTATATTATATATTTTAAAACAAAACAAAATTATGCAAGAAATTTAAAACAAAATAAAAATTATATGTAAAAAACAACAACACAAAATAGTAATATTTAAATTATTAAACCATTTTTCTATTAAACTATTACTTTTAAACTATTTAATGTGAATAACTAGATTCTGTGTGTACATAATGTAAGGTACAAAGCACTAGACACAAACGCTGTTATTGAAACTGTTATTTTGTGACAGGGTAGAGGAATTGCTGATGTTACTATTCATATTATTATTACTATAATATTTTCTATTACTTTAGTACCTGAGGAATTGTGGAACTGTGTACTTGTTATTTTAGAAGAATAAATACTTTAAGCATATTTGGTGGCAGAATCACAGCAAGCATAAGAACTGGAGATGAGGTATTATTATCCTCCAGTTCTTCACACACTTAAATTTCTACATTTACTCATTCCACTTTAAAGTAATAAAAAAAAATGTTATTGCTTTTTAAAATCGATGCCTTGATGCCGCAGCCCCCTAGTCCCCCCACCTTCCTACACACTTCTATTAGGGAGATGTAGCCACACTAATTAATTAGGAAAATGTCTGATCTGTGGATCAGTATTTTTGCCGTGGGGGATTGTTAAAAAATGAACACTCAGTTCTCTATAACCTTTAAAAGTGCTCGGAATATTCTGTCCTGCTGTTTACAATTATTTCCATCTTTTCAGAATGAGTTTTGCAACAGTCAGCCTCAGGGTTTCATTTGTGTTGTGTTTGAGATGTCCTCTGATTACTGATGCCTCTTTAGACCTTTAAATATATTTAATCTGATCTGATTGCTTCCATAGAGAGTCTTGGGGCAGAAGTGAGAGGAAAGGAGGAGTTTTATCAGTAAAGTATGTTGTGATCTACTCTAATAACACATAATATATATAATAATCAATATAATCAGTCTTTTTTTGCTTTATAAAATTATGATCACCAACTAAAGCATTTAAATAGGCATAAGGGGAAAAATAAGAACTACTGAGATGTAATTTTGAAATATAAAAAAAAATCATAAGTAAAATAAATGACCTTCATTTTAAATGTTGCTTGATGTTTAGAATGTTTAGAATCACATATATGGGATTAATTTAATTCAAAGAAAGCCTCTGTCAGTATGGCAGCCTTTGTGTGAGTGTTTCTTTACGTCCTGCTTTTACCTCTCACCTCCGTCACCCTCCTCCCTTCATCTCACCACTCATCTTCCTTGATCAGCTCTCTTTTGTCCTCGCTCTCTCTTCCATTTTGTCAAGTGGTCATCATGGGGTCAGCTGAGGTGATGTGAGGTTGTAAAATGGCCTGAGCCATGCTGACCGCAGAAAGTGAAAAGCTTAATCTCAGTGGTGCTGACCTCTGACTGCTGAGTCCGGGTTAATGTCAGTGCTGAGCCTCCAGCCCAGAGCTGCCAATACCACCATGATTATGACCAATCTGCCCCTCCTAATGCAATTATCTGATCAATCTCCCATTTTACTGAATAAATAACGAGGGAGACGTAGACAGAGGGATGAGAAATGAGAGCAAACCAGAGACAGAATTTGAACTCTGAGGTAGAATGAATATAAGAAACATATGCAGTATTTGTAAGATAGTTGGCATTTTTGAATACTGATTTACGGTAATAATTGTCCAGCATTTTCAAGTATGATTAAAAAGATAATAAAAGTCTGAGGCTTTAGGCTCTAGAGGGGGATACAGTGTTACAGACCGCTTTAGTCTCAGACATCCACAGTTACACATACAGTCTTCATTTACTCATGGCCTTCTGGAGCCTTCTGGATATTTTTGTTGTCTTTGAAACTTGAAAAGAAAAAAGCAAATTAGCAGATAAAGAGATATGGGAGTAAAAGGAAAAATAGGGAATAGTGAGACTTTTTGGAATGAGGTTGGTTAAATTTGAATGTCCCAGCTAACAATTTAGCTTGTAAGAATGTTTTTGTAATGTTTCCATTAAGTAACAAATATGTTAAAAACATTATTTTGAAAGTTTTATGAACATTAAAAACATCCAGTTTTTTAGACATTGTATTGTATTGTATTTAGACTAAGCACATTTTTGATAACTTTGAGACAGCTTTTAGAGAATGTTAGCCAATGTTCTGAGGACATTCCTTAATAGTTGGGGTTAGCTTTTGATGCTAACTGGATAATCATCATTTAGGTCCAAGGTTCAGAATCGTACACTGGGGTTCACTTTATTTCTCTCACATGTAAGTTACACTCACCAAAAGACATGAGAAACTTTGCAGAAGGAAAGAGAGAACAACGTTTTTGAGTGACGTAATCATACTGCGCTCTCCAGTGAGAATTCGAGAGTCTGTGATGATTGAGCCTTACACGATATTCAGCCGAGCTCAACCGACAAGGAAGTGACTCCAGTTCCTCGTCATTTATTTACTTGTGGCTTTTTGTAGCTTGCTTTACAGTGTGCATCCGACACCCGATTCCCTTCTCCTTTTCTCTGTCTTCTTCTCCGTTGCTCCAGGTTTGGTTTTCCTCTTTCTCTCATCATCTAACTTTAATCAAGTAATGGATGCATTTAAATGCTACTAATTTCAGCTTGGGTAATTGCATTCCATTAATTAAATTTGATCAAAAAGGTGCTGTGAGTGATTGGAAATGTCCAAGGACACATAGTGATGAAATTTTCTCTGTGCTTTAAAGAATTGTGCCAGGGTAAGATATTGCTGTCTGGTTTACCGTCCCTCAGTACGGGAAGAAACGTAAGCATTATTAGATGGATATATAATCCACCAAGCAGTAAATTTAAATGGGTTTACGTTTTTTCTGGACGGTCTGTAAATGGTAGTCGAGTGTGGTAGGTGGCCAGCGGTGGCCAGTAATACTGCACTCTAAGTAAGATAACATCTGGAGATCAGGTTAATGTAGAAAGACTGTGAGAGAGTGGAGGAGAGAGAGATGCCAGGATGAGGTAGTTTAAGAACAGCAACAGGTGGCCGCTGGCAAAAGACGTTAAGTGTGTTTGTGTGTGTGCCCATAGAAGTGTGTGTGTGTTTGATGAGGTGTATATCTGACTCTCTTTTCATCTTGTGTCTTTCCACTGATTACAGAAAAAACTACCTAAAGTGGCCAAATAGCTTAATATGAGTATCTGTTGCTGTACGTTTTGTGAGCATATACTGTACATGATTATTTATTTGTTTGAGAATTTTTGAGATATAATAGTTTAAGTACCCTGATTTTCAAAACCAAAAAAGTACAATATATGTGTTATTATATGCTACATTATATTTTACATTATATTGTACATGACTATGTTAAAGAACTTTTCATTTACCACCCTTCTGCACTTTCATAATAACTCATTGGTCATTTTGTTGTCCTGCTTGACACAAGACATTGTGATTGGTTTTGGTCATCCTGTAAAAAGGCTTTATCTGATTCGTCTGTGGTTTCTAAGGATGGACTGTTTTTGTTGGTGTGGAAACAGGTCTTTTCATTGATAGTGTTGAAGTCTGGTTGCTCTGTGAGTCTCACTGTTTCCATCGACTTTATCAGCCAATGACAGAACACAGGGCTGAAATTCAGACTTTCTCAGGACCTCACACATATGCCCATATCCACAAACACCAAACTGCATACAGACACATATGCAGACACTGACGTGCACAAAGATAACAGGCTCATGAATTACTGTGGTTCTGCAGGACTGCAGAGCTCAAACACTCTTTATACCGCTGAAGTGTGTGTGTATTTGTGTGTTGTTTTAAGTGAGGGCATGTGGGGGTGTGAGAGAGGGAGCAATTTTATCTTGTGTCTGTAAGCTAAAGAAAAACTGCCAGTCTTACAACCATCACTCAATTCTTATTATGTGTTTTTAATGTGTTTTTATGTCAGACTAAAAATATAATGAAATTTGTAAACTTGTGAATAAAACTGGCATCAACGAGATGGAAATAAAAAAAAGAACTTTGATATTTTAAAATGACAAACTTTTAAGGATGGATTTTCTGAACAGATTTTCAGCCACCAGTCCAAGGGGAAAGTTGTCGGCATGACAAAAACGCTCAGGCTTGGAGGAACAACTGATGGCTGCGACTGTCAGCAGGGTTGAGAGGAGAATGTAAAATGAAAGCAGCTGTATGCCCAGACAGAACCTTTAAGAGCAAAAGAGGGCAGGAGGGGGCGTTGACTTTTCATGAATGAAAAAAATAGAATGGGGAACTTTAGGTGTATAATACAGTATGTGTGAGAAAGAATGTGTGTGTTAGTGTGTGTATGTGTTTGTACTGTATGGATAAAAGAAAAAAGGAGAAAGAATTTGTGTGTGTGTGTGTGTGTATGTGTGTGTGTGTGTTGTATTTTCATTGTGTTTTATTTTCATTTTCAATTTATTCATTTCAGTGATCAAGAAACGCTTTTGGGGTATTTAAATGAACTGTTGTAATAGATAAGGAAGTATTCATTCTACAGTATATATTTTTAGTGCATATATTTAATTATCACAAAAGAAGAATTAATTTCACATTGTGTACAAGGTCTGTCACCACATGAGGCCCCTCCCCCTATTATTAAAAAAACGGAATCTTCCATACAATTGTAAAACACAGGAAGTGATGTCATCACTTGGAGCTTTTTTTACAGCCGAACAGAAAGTACACTTACTCTTGTTCCTCTATTTTTACACACATTTTTGTATTGTATTTTCCAGCAATCCTCACACAGACTCTCTTCACTGACGTATCCAGGACACGTCGGCAGTGATGTAATATCAGTCGGCACGGTAACAGACACGGGTAGAACAGCGGATGGGCGATCTAGTGACTCTTAATTATGCAGTCCTCTCTTTTGGACCGAGCTGTGGAATGGTCCATTAACCAGCACACAACAAACAGGCCATGGGTCAGAACAGTAGTTGCGGAGGGGTTGTGACCTCTGTGTGTTCAGCAGAGATAAAATAACAGCCACGCTGGGATAAAGTAGATCAACTGGATTCTGAGTTGCCTGATCTACTTTAATAATGATACAATTAATCATTCTTTTAAAAGCACTTTTAATGTTTTATAACACATTTTGAGTCTATATGTGTCTGTGTTGTAATACCATGCTAAACACCAGCTGTGCTGTCACTGTAGGGTGCTTCAGGCTTTCTCTGTCATACTTAACACAGCCCCGCTGTGTTGATGTAACATACATACTTCAGCATGAGAAATCACACACATAAGCAACTGTGTGTGAGATCAGTGCATATAGTGAATATGTGTGGGGGATAGTCCCT
>JAZGTK010002174.1:0-27972 GCA_036877625.1 Ambastaia sidthimunki
TATGTATGTGTGTGTATGTGTGTGTGTATGTATGTATGTGTATGTACAGTATGTGTATGTATGTGTGTGTATGTGTGTGTATGTATGTGTATGTATATGTATGTATGTATGTGTATGTGTGTGTGTGTGTGTGTATGTATGTGTGTATGTATGTGTATGTATATCTACAGTATGTGTGTGTGTGTATGTATGTATGTGTATGTATGTGTGTGTATGTATATGTACAGTATGTGTATGTATGTGTGTGTATGTGTGTGTGTATGTATGTATGTGTATGTACAGTATGTGTATGTATGTGTGTGTATGTGTGTGTATGTATGTGTATGTATATGTATGCATGTGTGTGTGTGTGTGTATGTATGTGTGTATGTATGTGTATGTATATCTACAGTATGTGTGTGTGTGTGTTTGTTTGTGTGTGTATGTATGTGTGTTTGTGTGTGTGTGTGTGTGTGTGTGTGTGTATGTATGTGTATGTATATGTACAGTATGTGTGTGTGTGTGTGTGTGTGTGTCTAGCAGTGTCTGACACTTTCCTCTCCCCTTGAGAATATGACCTCTCCCTCAGTCTCACTTAGTAATTGGCTAACTAATGTGTAAAGAGAGAGAGGTGACTAAGGAGATAAACATAACATGTAGATAGCCTGTCTAAGCAATGCAACTAGTGGTTATTCAATTTCAATCACCGGTTGGGCTTAATTTCTGATCATAAACTCGTTAACCCTGGTTAGCTTATTAAGAGCTGGTCGATACCGGCGGAAACAGATGTGATGTTTATGCCCATGCGTGCCCTCGCTTGTCTCTCAGGCGGAGTGCGCAAACGCTCTACGAATGGACGCTCTAAACTGTCTTGGCAGGTGTTGATTAGAGGCCAATGATCTTGGTTTAGTCGGATACTAAGATCGATAAAACACTCCAATCTCTTTATCTACCACCTAACAGCTATTAGGATGTGAAAAAAGAAAAATACAGAAAGTGAGACCTGGGGCTGGGCAGGGGGTCTGTGCTTTGTTCCTGCAGTTGGTCAGTTTCTCGGATAGGATTGTATTCTAACTGTAAGCTGAAACTGAATTTATCGTAAACTTGCATGTACACTTGTGATGGTGACTGTGTGTGTTCAGATGTTTGAACGAGTTGACTTGGATGATTTGATGTACATTTCCTCCGCTGAGTGCCGGTCCCATGAGCAGACCAGGTAAAATCCAATCAGCGTTAAATGATTGAGATATTACAGCTGCCCACTTGTTAGTAGCCATTAAACTAGACTGGCAGCTTGGGTTACACTGAACCTGCCCTTAATTCGGTGTGAGTGTGAACAGAGAGACTGAAGTGGAGGAGGAATCAAATTAGGAGGTGAGAGAGAAAAGACAAATTAGAGCTAAAGTAACTGCTGGTGATCATGTTTCCTTTTGAGTTAATCTGTGTCCAGCGTTCAGCAGTGTTCATGTATGAGTAAACTAGGTAAGCAAACAATGAGCACTATTACCGATTCTATTACTCAACCATGTAAAGGGGAAACAGAACAGAAAACTAATTCTACGATTAGAAAAGGACAAACTGCCTGGCACACACACACACACACACAATATTTGTGCTAGACAAGTACACATACAGAGAAGGTTGTTTCAGATGTTTTAAATGAATAGTTCACGTAAAAATAAAAATACAACCTTTATTTACTCACAAACATGTATGAATTTTTGCAGAATCTCAAGCTGTTCTCTTCCAGCATCTGTCAATACAGAAAAAGCACAAAAAACAGTCAATTTGTGCAATCAATCTCTTGTAATCAATATTAAGTTGCTGTTTGTGCTTCATGCACAGCACAGTCTGATTCACCTGCATAGCATCAGTAAACGTAAACATAACACAGACCTAATTTTTAGTGGTAAATTTCAATCACAGTGTTACAGAAGTCTGGTCACTTTAATAACTAAATCCACTCCATCATATCATCTGAGGATCTTCAGCAGAACCTCTGGGGCGCCTGCGACTCAAACCAATCTAAGCCGCATTTTTCTCATTAAACATGATAATGAAGTGAAAGATCTCTGAAACCTCGGATGAAAACAATGGTTCTAGTCATTGACATTCTTATTGCATAGTGTTAGCGATGCTAATAATAAAAATCTGCATAATAAAACCTTAAATATGATATTAATTGCCAACATACACTTTTAAAAAAGGTGCTTCACAATGCCATAGAAGAACCATTTTTAGTTGTATGGTTCTATAAAGAACCTGTAACGTCTGTTGAACCTTTCTGTTTTACAAAAGGTTCCTTGCAGTGAGAAAAGGTACTTTAGACTATAAAAAGATAAAAAAAGAAATGGTTCTTTCAGGAACCTTTGACTGAAAGGGTCTTTGGGGAACCAAATGGTTCTTGTATGTCACTGCTGTGAAGATCTTTATAAGAACCTTTATTTTAAAGAGTGTATCTGTAATTTAATATAAATTATGAATGTTTAGTTCATTACCAAGAATTTCAGCCTGGTTCCGTGCAATGGTTTGACACTTTTTTGATTTGTTGTGACATTTTTGGATAGCCTTGAGAAGGAGACATTGTTGGAGTGAAGCACATGCACTCCAGTTGTTTGAGGCAGTGTAAGGAAAGGCTAAAGCCGTGTTTTTGATGTGTATAAATTGCACCTCTTTGATGTAGCTGCCGTTTTTTGAATCCCGTTTGATAAGCTTGTCGTTTCCTCATCTACAGTAATTACCGCCTCTTCTCGTATCTCTGTGGATGAATAGACCGCAGTCTCTGCCACACAGATGTCACTCGTGAAAGAACGTCATTACATTTATCAATGAATCAATTAATCCCCCCTTTAATTTATGAAACACATTTTGTAATGTTATTTCCCTTTGGAATCAAAGTATGTACTTGGCTTTCCACAAGCTTTAATTTAATTGGTACGTATCTGGATTCTAAAATCAAATCTTGCATTTTAATCTAGCTAGTTTGTTTCAGATAATGACCGTAAAGTTTTACATGTCATTTACGCATGCCATTTCAAACCTGTATTCACTTTATTAATTGATATATCAAATTTAAAAAAACTTTTATAGAACATTACATTAACCAACATTCTGAGAACGTTCTCTGTTAGCTGGGTATCCACTTCTCACTAGTTTCTGGTGGTAACAAAGAAGCATCTAAAACCAGTTAGGAATTTAATTTTAATAATACAATGGTTTAAATGCAGTGTTTTAAAGCTCTGAATATTCCACATCATAAAGATCTACATTTAAACTACAGTAAGGAATTGCTACAGCATTGTGAGGCAGCCCATATTTTCCCAATTCAGGTTTTCTGAATTTCAATTCCCTGTATAATACAGGATAAAAAACGTTGCCATAGTGACGACATAAACGGTTCCTAAGTGCATTCAAAACAGATCATACTCTGTGTTCTCCATCGCTGGCTGGTCAACAGCGCTCTCATGTTGGCCTGTTACTGATAAAATAAACATATTCCTAAAACACGCATTAGGTCAATTATACACAGTTATAATTGTGTTAAATGTTCAGTCCATTAGCATAAAAGACCTCGTATCTCTTTACAGCACAAATGAAGTACTAACAGTGTTTAAAATGCAAATGTTTCAGATTCGCTACCATTTGAGTTGCAATTATCACTCAGCATCTTTATTAAAATAACATTTGTTAATCATTGTTTTTAACAATGAAAACAACTTATCTGAACCAACTAACCAAACTGAACATATAATGTAGTATATTTTGAAAAAAAAGCAATCAAACAAGATCTTAATGTATAATTTTTAAAGAAAATGTCATTTAACTGTGTGTGTGTGTGTGTGTCTTTTCTCGTGAAACAGTGCCAGATATTGATTTCAGTATAAAAAACCCTTTGTGAACGGAGTCATAAACACAGTGATAACTGATACAACACATGCAATGAGACACACAGTCTCCAAGTTAAAACTCATACAGTGACACATGCAAACACACACATCTGAACATGCTGCTTAAAATCGACTTCATCATGGGGGTCACAGGGGAGTTTATACCTCATAGTCACAGTCAGTGTGTATGAGGATCAGAACAGGCTTTTCTTTCATCATATGTTTGTGTCCAATATTATTTATCAGCTGAAAATATGATACTGGATTACAGTTATTTACATACATGACAACGTCCCAATCAGTCAGTCTGCTGTTTACTCAGTCTTCATTTATGTATGATCACACACACACATACAGCTGGACACTGAAGATGAGTTTCAGTGACACATTAAATATGTATCTGTCAATCAATCATCATGAGTGACAGCTGTGAGTGTTTGCCTGCGTCATCATGAGTCAGGTGAATACTGTATGACTGTAACGAATGGAGAACAGAGAAAAACACAATCTAACCACACCATCTTATCTCTGATTTCATCTGACTTTACATTCAGCTGACCTTGACAATGTTCTCTCTCTCTTTTTCTCGCTCTCGTTCTCTCTCTCTCGCTAGCTCTCTCTTTAAAGTGGTAAGAGATTGCTTGGGCCCCTTGTATTCAGGTCAGTCAGCAGGGGGCCAAACATCACTGCGTCCCCTGAAAAAATTCCTCTTCAGCTTCTGATTACATTGATTCTTGCGTTATTCGTAAAGACTCTGTACTCTGGCAAGCCAAAATCCAAGCTAACAATTTTACGTTGTAAGAACGTTTCCCTAATGTTTCCACTGGGTAACCAAAATGTTAAAAATGTTATTTTGAAAGTTCTAGGAACGTTCAAAACATTCTGTTTTTGGATGTTGTATTAACGTTGCTTGGTTATAAGAACATTATTCAAACATTTTTAAATTCTGTAACTTTTTAAAAGTTCCACTAACAACACAAAAACAATGTTTTTTAACATATGATATAATGTTAAAAACCGCTATACTGCTACTGCAAAAACGTTTTTGATACATATGGGAGAACTTTTACAGAACATTAGCAAACATTCTAAGAATGTTCCCTGTTAGTAGAGTTGGCAGCCTGGATAACTAACCATTATCCTGTTATCCCACTTTAGCAGCTGGGTCAGTCTTCAGCTAAACAGTGGCTGTGTTAGCGTGTGTGTGTGGATGCTGCTATAGGCTTTGCATTATAATTCTCAGTTTGTCTGTGAATGTCTTTGGGTGCAATAACATAATTGATGTGGGAGAATTGTGTGTAATGTAAATGATAGTGGATGGGCGCTATATAAAAGCATAATGATCACTGTCTTTCCCTGACTGCTGAGCCAAATGATACGGTCATAGTGTCATGTTAGCTCAGGGTAAAATGAAAGTCATAAGAGACAGTAATTTCCTTGCACGGTCCCTTATTGTTGCTATAAAATCAATTAACCATCACAACTGACCTTTCTTACCCTTTAAGCTCTTAGCTCATCAGTCGTACAACCTCCTCGTGACATTTATGCATAAAAGAGGGTGAATAAATGCAGAGATAAAACAGGACATAATAAAACATTACAAACTCTCAGGATGAACTTTCTACACTGAAATTTCAGCACTAAAACACTGTAATATAACCAGTGACCACCTGAGATCCAGTTTAACCAGGTGCTGAAGGTTCTGAAATAAAAACTGTGTCCTGTTTATAGAGTCATTGTCATTTTTAAGCACAAACACGCCCCTTTTTATGTAAATTAGGCTATGGGAGACTTGCTTAAGGGGTTTAATATATACATATACGCACACACACATATATATAAACTATAAATGTATATATGTGTGTGTGTGCGTGTATGATGCTACAATACTCAAATAATATCTGTTGCACTACTGAATACACTTTTGTATTAAGCTCCTGAATGACTTTGCAATGTGTTTTCTTTGTCACACATAATCATTGAGGCCGACGCAATAGAAACTAATGCTGTCTAATTATTACCTCCCATCTGTCGCATCACAGTATGTTCAGAACGGGTGTCAGATGAGAGCCTGCGGGAAACCTGCTGCCAACCTAATCATGTGTTTCTTTTATAACGCTTATGTAATGCACTACATCCTCTTTAATACCGTCTGATTTCCTCATCATTTGCCATTCATATAATTCCTGCACATAAATGTTTTTATTGACCGTTTTCATTGATACACACAGTACATTCGAGATGCACACTATCTAGTGTACATGACAATCCTGCTATGCTAGTATGGACGAGCCCTCGTAACATTATTAGCTGATGAATCACGGTTGGATCCCATCAGCGCTTATTAGCACTTTCCCGTGATACACTTTCCAACTACTTTCCAGTGATACAAAGCAAAAGTTTATAAAGATGTTCTATTTGCAAAGTCTTTTCTTGTCATTTACAGTAAGTTACTGTTTAAAAAGTTATAATCGCCCACCTTCCCACCAGATTCAAGCCATCGACAAAAACGACAAAAATGCAGGAAAGCAATATATAACATAACAGCGAAACATTTAAATGGCCATCACATTATATTTATCTGTAATTACAGTAACAATCGCTGGGAGATCATAGTTAGCAAGTTAACTAGCAGATTCAAATTATGTTTAATTCAGTTTGATAAAGCTGTTCTATTTAAGACACTAAAATAAAAGGTTTGACGCTGATCTTAAGCTTTTAAAACCAACAATTTTCAAAATGAGTTGCTGTTTGATAGATTGATTCGTTTGTTCAGTGAATTCACACTCTCGCGATTATTAAATCATCGTGATGCTAGTTTTGAACAAACCATCTGAAACACATCTATGCTGCACATGCTGGTCACACGACTCAGACATTTGCATCATCTGCAAAGAAAAAGGTGTGAGTCTCTCAAAGTAATAATTTCCATGTACTTTTTTGACCTGGGACGAAATGACCACCCGGCTGATTTTATAAACCTTTGCACGTTTTTAATATAATCAATGTAAAGATACTGAAATGAACTTCATTTGTGAGGTATTGTGTGTATTCTTCCAAAGTAAGAAGTTTTGCTTCAGTAAATGAGGTTTTCTGTTCAAAATTTAGCTGAACCAAAGGCAATTAAGAGAGAAGAAAAGACAAAAATGAGCAAGTCTGAGCATGTTCTCCGCTTAAAATGCGTGACGTCATCCTTTCATTAACATCTTCATATTGGTACAACATCTTTAAATGAGGAGCACACATCTTCTATTAAACAACATCATTTTCCCCTTATAACTGCAATAAGAAAATAAATGAAACAGTCTCTTTATCAGAAAATTGTCATTTTTACTGAACAGTCCTATTAACAGAGAACATTAGGACAAAGATAAAACAGCCGTGGACCTGAAAACACTAGAAGAAACTACATTTTCATGTCTGAAAAAAGTGTTGCTTGCCTGCAGTTACAATGTTAGGGCGGTTGCCAGGGTGTTGCTATGCAGTTGTTAGGGTTTTCAAAGTGACTGTTAGCATTTTTGGAGATTGTTAGGTCATTGTTATAATGATTACAAGTTGTCTATTTGTAGTGAGACGAGTTACGCACAGAGGTTTAGTATTTTGAAGAATGGCAATTTTAATAGTAATGCCCCTAACAAGCTCTTAGCAATAATGTTTATGTAGTTAAGCATCGTGCTAGCAACATAAGGGTCATGGGTTCAATTCACAGGGAATGCATGGACTGATATAATATATACCCCAAATGCAGGGTAAGTTGCTTCGGATTAAATGTCTACTAAATGCACACAAAATTAAACAACAATATATACTTGTACACATTTAGCCACAATAATTAACCCATAAACTTGCAGATATTCTGAACCTTTTGATGTAAGTGACATGAGAGATTCAAATAAAAACATTAACACCATCTACTTAATTAACCATCTGTCACAACTTAAGACGTTGACAAAAGTTTATCTCAGGGAGGTAAGAAAAGATGGTACGTTTTCTCAGTGTGACACATGGATTATTGCTTGTATTAAAGCCGCAACAAAACCTGGGGAACAAACTCACGATGTGTCACAATAACCTGTTTATCACAATCATGCATTGAAAAGGCTAAATTATTGCTATATATATTTAATTAAAAATAATTCAATATACAGCCTGAAACCTTCTCAATTCTCTCAGCGTTTGCAGTTGGTGTGTCATTTTGGACCCTGAATATAGCATCATTGTACTGATCTACAGCTAGAAATGAAGTTTTCTAACACACACACTTACCTATAATCAGACTTTCCCACGACTCTCCAGTGGGGGAAGATGGGCTGTCTGTGACTAACTGATCTTCAGCCCTGTCGAGCGATTCCAGCCCTGATCACCTGAAAACAGGAAACAGGTGTCATCAAGGGTTATGTCTGCGCTCCTGTTCACACCCTCCTGGTGAGGATTACTTTAACACACACACACACACACACACACACACACTCTCCTGCTGAGGATTACTTTAACACACACACACAAACACACACTCTCCTGGTGAGGATCACTTTAACACACACACACACACTCTCTCTCTGCCAGGCTTCATGCCGACTTTACGAGAGGTCCTGGAGTTTGAGGTAAACACATGGTGAGGAAAGTAAACACATGCTCGCCCCATCAGTCACATGCAAGACATGAAAACAACAACAATTAAAATGTGCTGCTATAAAGTCACCACTGCCTTTAAAACACTGTATAAAAGACTTCATGAGGACTGCGGACTTTACTCATTAATTTACAAAGATGATTTCAACTGTTGTTTCATCTTGTAATATCTATTCTGCTGAGCGTAAAAACAGCTTTGAATACAATCTTCAGAATTAGCATGTGAAGTGGCTTCATGGCTGTGGCTCAGCAGTGCACATACTCCAACACATTGAGCCGTGGTGCTCACATGGCGGATTCGTGTTCGAACATTTTCTGATAGTATTTCACCTTCTTTGTCATTAAAAAAAGCAAAGACCTAATTAAAATAATAACAGTAGTTAAAAGATGCTAAACTCTTTTCATGCTTGTATAAATTCATAAGGTTACATCTGTTTATTTGTATATGTTTTCTTTGCTTCTCTCTGTTTGATATGTTTGACTTCTTAATCATTTCACAACCACATGAAGCCACAGTTTTACTGATAGAGGCAAACTGTGTGACTCTCATTACAGTCCACAGAAACTGAGTGAATGAAAGCAGTTACAGCCGGTACAGGCTGAGGTTGAAGGGAACATTCTGCAGGTTCTCGCTGGAGGAGATGTTTCTGAGAGATGTTAAGAGTCTGCAGACAAGCTTGGGATATGCAATGCATTCACCCTGAAACTGTGTACATTCTTTAAAATAACAGCTTGTGAACGGTTCTTCTTAGCAATGCCATAGAAGAACCATTTTTGGTTCTACTAAGAACCTTTCAGTCAAAGGGTTTTAAAGGAACCTTGTTGCTTTACAATAAAACTTTTTGTGATACATTTTCGGTTCTGTGACTGGTAAAGGTTCTTCAAGGAACCATACAGCCAAAAAGGGGGTTCTTCTATGGAATCATGAACCACCTATTTTAAGATATTTTAAGATGTTTAGAATACCATAAACATGACAATACACACATAAATAATCAAACTATAGACAATGACACAGGAAATATAACTCAAATAACTCAAAAATGCATTTCTCACATACAGCTGGATGTCTGATCACAGATCATTTATGACTGTGGAGCTACAAGAATATAAGACGTTTGGATCAAATATGTGTGTTATTATCTTTATAAAACCCTGAAATAAAAACCATAAAACAAGTCGGGGTCTCAAAAGAAAACATTCAGGGAAAACACTAGATAGGTAACACCAATAATGTCATCTAGTAAGCATTCAGCCTATGAAGAAAGCATGGCAAACCAATTACACTGAAGAAAATGTGACACAAACTACATTGAAGCGTGACATAATCAGTCATAGTTAGCACAGAAACAGCTGATATAAAACAGATCATGAGGAGGGACATATTTGCCATGCATGACACATCTGTAGTGATGCTTTCCACACGTGTGTAACCAACAGAAGTGGATTTATGACATGAGGGGGTTAGCGTCCATATTACATACACTTCCCAATTTCACAGACAACAATGGAGAAAAGTAAATTAGGTTTCAGGATAAAGGTAAATGATAAAGATGGACTACAGACTAATAATAAAGATGGCCGAACCTCAGCTACATAAGATGTGTACATGACAGACCGGTGTTCAACACGACCTCTTTACAAAAATGTTACCATACCTCCATTCACAATGGTGAGTTTATAATAATAATTTACACTTTGAGCTGTGTGTAAACACTAAAAAGATCTGGCTTCACATGTCCAGGTTTTGTAGATGGTGCAGCGTTTGAAGTTTGTTCTTACAGCAGTTTATAATTTAAATTTGTCATCCAAGTTAAGAAAATAACTTAACCTGCAGTTTTAAGTTTCAAACAGAGATGGCGGTACAGAGACAACAATTACAGATTGCAGCTTTAATATCATCCTTTATTTTAATTTTTGTTTATTTGGACCACTGTGGAGGAGGACTTCATTTCCCAGAATGCCCTAATTCACCCCAAATTCTTTCATTTACCCAGAATGCTCTAATTTGCCGCAGAGTCTCTTTCACGTGAATCAGATGATCGATCAGAATCTTCATCTTTCTGAATGAGGTCCACTGGGTTTGGGGTGTGTGAGGTCTGGGGGGTGTTGGGGGTTGGTAGGGGGTGTTCAGGCTTGGCTGGTAAAACACAGTAGCAGGTGAGCTGGGACGGTGTGTTGAGGTGGCCTCCGGGCTGAGTGATATCCCAGAGTGAACCGTAAATCTCTGGCTGCCGGTTTACAGCTGCAGTGAGCCGGCGTAGCGCTAAATCAGCGGCTATGAAGCGATGACGGCAAGAATGACTGTTTTCATAACCTCGCTCGGCTCTCAGTGATACCAACACACACATTTACTCATTTAAATGACTATAAACAATATAACGTAACCCTAATCACATTCTAACCCTAACAGAGACTTCATGCATTTTACAATTAAAAAAAAAAAAATATATATATATATTTTGGGGATGTGCCCAAAAGGAGGTTTTGCTCAGATTTGTCATGTTGGGCTGACTTTTAAGTAAACACACACATGCACGCACACACACACACAGCAAAAATCACCATGCCTAACCGTGTTTTAGTTATTGTGTTTATAGTATAGTGTTTAGTGTTATTTGAAATGCTTTTGAAACAACCATGCAAAAACCGCAGTATACATTAATATACCATAATAATACCATCTGATACCAGCACGTTACCATGGTACCGCCTCATGCTATGTTTTGCGAGGGCGTCTGTCTGTTCTCAAACTTTAAATCTGTCAGCTAGTACAGAAGGTGGTCTGCTTTCAAGATGGAGGGGTATGTTTTGTACACCCCAGATGAGAACATGATAGTTTGGTCTTACCGTGGGAACAAAAGAAGTCAAATTCGCCAGATTCAGATTTGTTGCCGTTAAACTAGTTCCTTCAACATGCCAATGTCAGTTAATCTCTAACATTGAAAAGAACTACCTAAGCTAACGTATTTGATTGGTAAAAAACACAATGTTAAATGTTTCAATTAATGGACTGGACATGTCATCAGCCAAATTCTAATTATTTCATGCCATTATGTCCCTTTTACTGACCTGTAAATAAAGTACTTCCAGTTTCTAGAGTTTTTCTGGAGTTTTTCTAGAATTTTTCTAGAGTGTTAATTTTACTGACAGCTCTGAATAAAGCTAGTTTTTGTGCCGTGAAATTTCCCAATATATAATCAGTTTCATCCTACAATTCCTGATTTTCCCTCCCTCCCTTTCCCCTCCGGTCTCTTTTTGGTCACCTGGAAATGCTCTCCTGATCCACTGTTTGCCGGAGCAGCAGGAATGACTATTATCCACCACGGATCACAAAGAAAGGCCTGCAAACTCCGGAAACCGGCCGAGAGAGTTAGAAAAAGAGAGGAGAGAGTGTCACACTTCTCTGACATGCATTCATCCGATGGGTCGTTTCATCCCTGAAAAACAAAAACAGCCCAAAAAATCAAAACTGGAAACCTGCAGGAAAGAAAAAAAACAACCAGAGGGGACAGAACAATTTAGCCCCTCATACACGTACGCACACACTCACACACAGATATACTTGATAGATATCACATAAAAGCCATCCTAAACTCAAGCGCTCTCTCCCTAATTCTCTCTCTCCCCTTCTCACTCTGAACTGTGTGATAAATGTTTAATTAGGAGACTAATTGTGTGTATAATTAACAGTCATCAATCTCATAACATCAGAGAATAATCATCAGCTAATGCTATCTGATGTGCTCGTGTGCGGGTGCGCATACATGCCAATGAAAGACTGCACATATTTATTTACATTTATTATGATATATAAATACCTATTTACACGTACACATCTTTACAGTTAGTTTACACAGAATAAAACATTATTCTATAATAAATCATTACAGTGTGGTGCTTGGTGTTTGTTGTGGGAGGTTGCTAAGGTGTTGCTAGGTTGTTGCCAAGATGTTCTGAGTGGATTTTAGAATGTTGTTTTGTGGTTGTTAAGATGTGGGAGGTTGCTAGGCTGTTCTGGGTTGGTGCTTACTGGCTTAATCAAAAGAACCCCCCCCCAAATGACTGTTACTTGGGTCTGATTTGTTTGAAAAGAAACAACACGCTTCTTTGTGTCTTTAAGAAGTCTCACAATTCAAGGTATCATTCGGCTGTTTACAGGAGTTCTTATCAGTTCAGCAGTGTTAAAACAGACACCACAAAATGAAGTGTACTTCTAACACAAGACTAACAGATAAATCACGCTGTGTGCTTTCTGCTCTCATACTCATAAATGCATAGATATAAGTCCACTTGGTGAAATCATCATAGAAAAGTAATGTAGTGTAATTTTCGTCGAAACTGCTGCTAAGATAAACACTATAAATAAACTTTTAATAGCTTTATCACAAACGCTTTTAAAGCATGTAATTTTCTGAGCGTTTACGTCCCTCAATTGACGCGGATGTTTTGGGGATGTGTGTAAGTGCTATTTTTCGCAGGCACTGAATTTTGCGTGTAAATCTCACTACCAGCTGTCAAAATTTTACACATCTTATGCTGTCAAATATGATAGGAGAGTGACATCCTTAAATTATACCCTAGAAATGACATCTGTGTGCGTGTGTGGGGGTGTGTGTGCGTGTGTGAAAGATGAAAGAAAAAATCTAGTCTTAATGGTGTGATAGAGTTTAGAGATTATGAAGAAGAATCTGATTATATCTGATTATGTCAAAACACAGTTCTGGTTATGAGTGTGTGTGTGTGTGTACTTTAGAGTATGTTATACATTATACATTACACACTATGTATAACACAGCTGTGTCTGTCCATTATGAGCTACTACATACACACAAACATTATAGACACAGACACATGCTACAAGACAAAGACACACAGATTTTACAGAGTCCAGATGATCCTAAATGTCAGACTGGATACTTATTGTATGAATTTGCCCTCAGGGAGCAATAAATACCTTTATCTGTGTTTCTGTATACGAGGCCACTGTGTGTAATGTTGTGTTTATGAATCTGAGTTTTGTATTTGTAAGTGTGGTGATGACAACAATTGTCAGCGAAAGCTAATAAAGCCAAAATATTGTGGATTCAAGAAGTGTTTAGTACAACAGATAAGACCTGTTTTAAACATACTGTACCAAACACGTCTGTAATAAAACTACCAGTTATGATCTAGACCCATTCAACAATGTTTAATCTGTCACTTACATATTTACGCCCTTGGCAGATGCTTTTATCCAAAGCAACTTCCAGTACATTTAAGCTGTACATTTTCTCAGTATGTGCGCTCTGGGAATCAAACCCATCCCCTCTGTGCTCTCAATGCAAAACATACAGGCTAAGATACAGGAATATTACTCTCTGAATTTCTAAATGAAGTTCTTTAACAATCTTTAACAAAATGTCAAAATGTCCAGTTGTTTAGATGTTGTCTTAACACAATTGCTTGGTTAAATGTTTTTAGAACGTTCCAATACCAATTTAAGAATAACGTTTACCCTTACATTTTTAGAACATTAGCCAATGACACAAAACGTTGACACGTAACATTACTGCAAGAACGTTCTATGATAACTTTAGGGGAACTCTTAGACAATGTTAACCAATATTCTGAGAACGTTTCCTTACAGCTTAACATTCACTGAACACAATGTTACTTCATTTTTTCTCTGGATCACACAAGCATCTACCTGCATTAAACACCCGCAGTTTAAAACACACACTTCCTCTTTGTGGAAAGATTAAATGATATTTGTGGAGTGTTTATGTGAATCATGTAAACAACTCCATCCTGTGATGTTCCAGTGGCTGCGTCTCTCTCTCTCTCTCTCTCTCTCTCTCACTCTCTCTCTCTCTGTCAGATTGACGTATTGGGTTAATAAGTGGCTCTTCCTAGCCTGAGCAAACTAATTAAATATTAATCTTGAGGCAGAGGTCAGAGAAAACTAACAAACAGACGCTTGGATGCACACACTGAAGTGAGAACACACACACACACACACACACACACACACACACACATATCTGTATTATCAGAAGTGCCTGAGCTGTCTAATTAATTTTTCTCATATGCTGGAACTTGGCTGGGCTTTAAAATACACTCATATGTTCATAAACACACATGCACACGTACACGCACACACACACACACACACAACCACACACACACACACAGATAATCTGTCATATAGACATACGGCTAGTACTCGTGAGATCACACTAAAGCATGTTCAACACAAAGACATATCTGTTATATTTAATTCAATCAACGTCTGATTTTAAGGGGTTGTTTTTTGCTATTATTCGTTTACAGAAATGAAGGGTAAATATTCATGATTTTCAGTCTAACCTTAAACCACAATTTATTTACAAACAAAAACAGTTTTCTTGCAGGAACACCTAAAACCATGTCATGCATTCATGGGGAACATTCTCAGAATGTTGGCTACCGTTCTCTAAAAGTTCTTTCAGAATATATCAAAAACGGCAGTCTTAAATTAGTATTCTTAAGTTAGTGGAACATTTTAAATAAGTTACAGAATTTAGAAAGTTTAAATAACGTTCTTAACCAATCAATGACATTAACACAATGTCTAAAACTGGATGTTTTGAACTTTCAAAATAACATTGTTAATGTTTTTGCTACCTAATGGAAATGTTAGGGAAATGTTCTTGCAAACGAAAAATGGGAATGTACAAGATCTTATGTGTTAATGAGGGCTTGACTCAATTAAAATAAGTGAATGTGTGACTGGAAAAGACGACAAGGGGCGGGGCTGCCGAGAGTTCAGATGTGGGAAGTGTCATTCCCTGCGGACTGGGAATTATGGCATAATGATAAGTTTTCCCTCGTCCCAGCCATCAGACTGAATTTATACCTTCACTTATTCATGCCTTCATGAAATCATCTGCTCACACGTACTGTATATCATGATCGGCTGTTTGAGAGTTTTCTCATATGGTATTATAATTATCTACTTAACAGGATCTATAATGACAGTGGTACAATAGGGAATCGTCTTTTACAACCTGCCATCTGTGTGTAAGTGTGCAACAACTATTAGATCGTTTGCCAAAGTCTGCTGTGAAAAATGAATTAGTATTTAATCTGTGCTCTTAAATCAAACAGACTAACCAACCATCTTCAGAACTGGATGTTTCTCGCTAATATCTTCCCTGCTAACAATTTTAGGTTGTAAGAACATTTCCGTTATGTTACTAAAAAGTTTTAAATGTTATTTTCAAAGCTCTAAGAACATAAAAAAATTATGATATATAACATTAAAAAAGGTCCACTAATGCTCCTTAGGAACTTTTGGTAACATTGAGAGAATGTTTGCAGAACGTTAGCCAATGTCCAGACTGAAGAGCTGAAATTAGACAAAAGATCTAAAATCTAAGACAGATTTGAAAGGAATAGCAAGAATCCTTGTTGCTTGAAATAAAGAGGATTTATTCCTGAATGTAAGGTGAGTTTCTTTGTGTCGTGTTTTTATTCTTGTTTCTACTGTAAAGCAGATAATCATGAACTTCTCTGAATGCATGTAGCTTCGGTCTCTCATGCATTCTCACACGTCCACCTTTAACAAGCAGTTGATAAGACTCTTGGGAACATTTCTCTTTTCAATCAGGAGAGAGCAACTGCTTATTTGACCTCTGAACTTTGACAGGGAGAGCTAGACCCTTTACACTCTTAACAGGATTATCAGAGATGCGTGTGTGTGTGTGCATTAGATGATTTAACAAAAGCTAAACAGCCCTGCAGAAGACGACAATCGTGTTTTCTCTCACTCTGTCTCTTAGTTTGTGTAAATGTTTAATGTCTCTCTCCTGAGGACAAGAGCAAATTTTTAGAGACAGTTTTAACTAATATAACCCTGTTTAACTAGTCTTAAAAAACAGAAGCTCTTTCAACCTCGTTTTAATCATCTTTGCTCGTTGATCGAGTTTGCAAGAAACGTAAGGGACGAGCGACTCATACTGCAACGTTTTCCTCTCGCTAGAAGTTGCAAGCTGACGCATTCTGTCCCGCGACGAGCGCATCACATAAACTCCCAAACTCCTGCCGTTTAAAAAAACACCCTCTCAAATAATTAAAACCAATTCATGTCAATTAGTTCCACATGAAATGCAAATTAAGAGAGCATAATTAATCAGAGCTCATCGTTAAAGGGGGAGGAGTAATTAG
This sequence comes from Ambastaia sidthimunki, assembly GCA_036877625.1. Classification (NCBI taxonomy): domain Eukaryota; kingdom Metazoa; phylum Chordata; class Actinopteri; order Cypriniformes; family Botiidae; genus Ambastaia; species Ambastaia sidthimunki. The sequence goes on from JAZGTK010002174.1 coordinate 16,686, forward strand.
CAGCGTTTAATTCCATCATTTTAATTGCATTTTTCTAATTGAAATTACGAACACTTGCCTCATGTTTTTTCGTGGCATTATCTCGCAGACATGCGAAACGTTTGATTGCTTTTTGCAGGTGAGCTTTTAATTGGTCCAGTGATCATGCGCTTATTTCTGATTTCTCAATCTATTGCAATTAAAACAACATGGCCGTAACTGTTTAGAACATCGTGAATCTGAAGTGAATATCTGAGAACTGTGTTGGATGGATGTATTTTTAGGCTGGTATACACACCTGTAGTGTGTGTGTGTCACAGCTACATCTGAGATCCATACAGCTGGCTCTTTGAACAAGGGTAATGATGCAACACCTGCGTCCTAATGAAGGGTAAAAACTGCAAGACGCCATTATGATGTTGATGCATGTGTGTGATGAGGGTGATCTTTATACCAAATGACCCAACACTGTGTTCTTCATTTGCCCTTGTGTACAAAAATACTGGTACCACGTTACAGCGGTTACCACGGTATTTTGACACACACCAATGGTGTGTGTGTGTGTGTGTGTGTGTGACTACCATCGAACTCAAAGCTGTTCGAAGAACACTGTAGTATTACCATGGTACATATATAAAACCATGTCCAAAATACCACAGTATTTCTGTGATAAGTGAAAAAACAAATCCATTTTGATGGTACTGTAAATTATATTGCATTATTGACAGGGTACTCCAGGGTTGTACAAAACACCATGGTATTATTATGGTACATACTTCAAAACCATTGTGTCATCTATGGTACCTCTTCTAAAACACCACTGTACTTCTTAAAGTGTGCCTGTAAATAAGTTTAAAAGTGATTCAGATACCCCAAGGCACTACATATTTTTATTGATATTACCATGGTAGTCATGGTCCTAAATTGGCATTATATCCAGCATACAATGAAACTTCTTGTCTGTATCTTAAACTTAAATTTACAACTTTCATTTTCTGTAAAGCAGCTTTGAAACAATATGAACTGTGAAAGCGTTATCCAAATAAATTGGAATTGAACTGGAGTGTAACAAGGACAAATCCAGATGCTGGATGTGCACACACACATCCAGACAAACGTCTTTACCACCGGATATTTTTCACGACTTTTTGACTCCTCAGCCTGTGATGCCATTCAGAGGTCAAAGGTCAGCCTCGGGACGGAAGCGACCCGGGTGGGAATGAAGACTGTAGCGTCTCTCATCCTGTCAGCCATGCACACATGCACACAAACTCACGGAACCGCAAAGACCCGAATCTGCAACCCCCTCAGCTTAAAACGCTAATTGTTTTTGGACGGGGCAACGCGAGCGAGGGATGAACCTGAGAGACGATGAATCGGAAGAAGAACAGAGGAGGAGAGGAGCTCGGAGCCAGAGATGTCAAATAAATTACCCCTCCGCTGGATAATACATTTTCACCTGGGTGGAAAAGTGAGGAAGTGAAAGGAGGAGAGATACTTTAGGTGGTCTTCTGGAAACTCAATAAAGCCTCTTTTGGGGTACCTAAAGCCGACATAAAAGCAATGAAAACGCGTAAAAGCTTCAAATAAATACATGAACACAACTTTTGTTAAAGCCAGGGCAAGCTTTAATAATAATCACGATCAGCTGTTCTAAAAGAAGAATGGAGGAGAAATGAGAACCAAACCAAGCAGATACTTTGAGGGAACAGTTTGAAGAACATCTAAAGAACGTTGTGAACAAACTTGGTGCATTTCAGTCATTTGCATAACACATGAAAACTTCAAGCCATTGTGCAACATCTCTTCATGCATGACTGAGACTTGAAAACAGTTGCAGAGGGAATTTTCAGCAAATAACATTCAATTTTGATCAGTTTTTTAAATACAGCTACAGTATCACATTACATAACTTGGAATGAGTCATATCAGACAGTTTTATGTAACTTTCACAGTTCTTTTTGCCCGCTATACGGTTTTGTTTTGTGGAAAAAAGCAATTCTGCAAAATATCTCCTCATGTGTTTCATGGACACAGAAAAGTCACGCTGGTTTAGCGATTCAACGATGACAGAATTGTTCAGTTTTTGGCAAACTATTCCTTTAACTAGGGTTCTTGTTGGACACTCATTCAACAAGGTAAATTAGCTTAATTGAACGTTTTACACCATTAAAACTGCCCTGGCGAAGAGGATGCCAACCTGTGTGAGTATGTGCCCAGTGTAATGGCTTTTCAGTGTGTATATGAATGCAAACTAGCCTGTTTTAAAAGCTCCCTCTCCCCACCAAACATCCATTAAGACATTTCATTTCACAGCTACAAAACGAGAGGGACTCCAATAAGTAACATATTAGACCACTTTATCTGCATGGTCAACCCTGTTATGATGCAGAGAGTGGATTTGCTGCTTTTGCTTTGGACTTGTGCGCGGGTTAAAGAATCATTTATATGCATAAAAACTCGAGCCTCAGTCACTAAATAACGGTGTGGTTTAATTAGATTTGAAGGTCAGCGCGTTCTGATTGGAAAGAGCATGTTATATTATCATAAAACTCCGTATTCTGATTCCACAGACCCTTATGTGTAATTCGATTGCAAAACGTGCATTAGTGCAACAAAACCTTTCAACACAAACACGTAATTGCACAATGTGCCACGCGCAAAATGTTGTGTCAGGTAACCCAAAAAAAAGGTTTTATGTGGTAACATCTAAATGAGCCGTCCAAAATTATATCTACTGTACTGTGGCTGAATAAACATTAAGCTACGCCTACAAATGTCAATTATCAGTGACACGTCAGGTAAAAATATAAAGTTAAGATTTTTACAGTTTAATGAAATGATTAAAGCTTCTGACTCTCTACTGCCATCTCTGTTTGAAACATAAAACTGCAGGTTGCTTTACTACTTTCCCTCACATAAACTGAAGTCAAATGAAGCCAAACTCACATTTCCCAGGAAATCAGACCTGACAGCTTAAATTTTAAATCATTATTATAAACTTATCATTGTGAATTAAGGTAAAATAAGACCATTTTGTACACTGGTGTACTTGCTCAACACCTGCTTTTCGGTTTATTTTTAATTAAAAAGATTATGAATTGCAGCCTTTGATCGTGTTATAAATAAAACACCTTTTAGAAATTTACTCTGAAATTGTGAAGACTTTTGAAAATGTAATTCAGTATTTGGGTTTATAGTTTTTAAAATGAGTCAAATCAACAAACTCTAAAAGCCACTAGAGTTCTAAAAACACACAACATTGTTCATAAAATCATCTTTTACATGTTGTAATCCCAGCGCTTTCTTCATGATTTGCTGGTGAATGTGTTGAGATACTGTGTGTGTTTTCAGGGTGTCTGGAGGTCAGAAGGTGTGTGTGGGGTGACAGCATGTGCTTTGATCATTAGAGGAAAAGGAAGAGACGATTTTTCATGGATTACACGATCAAACAGAGTGAAACGCACACACACAAACAACAAAACTGTACTCGCTCACACACACCGACCGGAGATTTGCGAGTTCCACTTGGCTGACAGTCAGACAGCCCTGACTGATCAATCACTCTCTCTTTTCCTCCCGTCCCTGAATAAACGAAAGACAGTTCTCCCCGAGTTTCAGCGAGTACATTTTCACACATTAACTTCAGTCCCTCTCCTGTGAACAGACAGGGCTTTACAATGTGAAATTATAAGGTTTTTCTTTTTCATTAGTGCCGTACCTCCACCGCATGACCTCACCATAGATACTTATATTAACTGTATCTCGATTCTTCAAAATGATGAGAATTTGAATAAAAACAGAATTACAAGTAACGTTCATTACATTTGGAGGGCTGCCTTTAAGACCACAGTAATTATGCTTTATGAAATATAATTAAATTCTAAACGTAGAACATAATAAACACATACAAGATATAAAATGTATGCGTCAGAAAACACATAAAACATGTGTTGTGGCTGTACCATGCTATCAGATGGTAACACTATGGTACTGATATATATACCACAGTCATTCACAAACATTATATTTCTGATGCTCCATAAGTATAATGGTACATATATTTAAATACCTTGTTTAAAACTGGACTGTACCATGTTTGTTTGTGAGTGACACACACGACTATGCATAGAGTTCACAGTCTTAAGCCTTATGTGTGTGTGTTTACTTAACTATATATTGGGGACAACTATGTCCTCAAAAGTCAGCAAAACCTTACAAGTCTAATCAAAACCTCCTTTTGGGGACGTCCTCATTTGTCAAGACGTAAATAAAGTTTTCTTAATTGTAAAAATGGTTAAGGGTTAAGGTAAGAGTGTGGGTTAGGTTATAACTAGTAGCTGTGTATGAAAACAACAGAAGTCCATGGAATGTCCCCATTTAGATAGATAAGTAAACGTGTGTGTTCGTGTTTAAAGCAGTCAGTGTGTTTTTCTCATTGTGAACTCTAAAGTCCTGAGAACTCTCTCCACAGGAATCTAACAACACCTCCCAGTGCCACACACACACACACACACACACACACACACACACACACACACACACACTGTTGAAATGTGTGGTAATTGGCCTGAGTCATTTTATCATGGTCTGAAGTGTCTGGTAAAGCCATTGATTTGCCAAATGAGGTCAAATCTGGTTCACACACAACTGTTGTTTACTTAAGACACAATAATGTGAGATACCTCTGTGTGTGTGTGTGTTTGCTTGTTTTGCTGTTTGTTGTAAATCTAGGAGTCTGACAGCTCTACCACTAACAATAATTACATAAAAAGTCCAAGTGTTCAGTTTTTACCTCAAGCAGCTATTTATATCTGATCTGACCCGTACATTACACATCTAGTTAGGTTAGTTTAATGATATTAAACAATATTGTGGACTTTAATAATGCCAGTTACTTTGGAGACACATTTTAGGTTATCTGACAAAACATTTTCATTACATAGTAACAGAAATCAGAAAAACAATTAAAGAAAATAAAAGATAAAAATTCTCAAGCACAAGTGTCAGAATTGATCTCTAGTCTACAGGATAATGTCAACCCAATCTCATCAAAATGTGTTTTTTGAGGTGATTTCACAGGAAAACATACAATTAGAGATAAAAGATACAGATATAAAGCCCAGCACTACGTCTGTCATGGTGCGTGACCAGATTGAAGAAATGAGATCGTACAAATTCATACAAATTTCTAACCATTTCACCACATCATAAAACAGGAACTGTCTTCTGTGTTGGGTAATAATATTAAATTGCAATTTTGAATATTAGAAGACTGATTATGTTAATCGCATTCTGGTAATGCAGTGTGTACTTTGTTAAACTGATATTTACGAAAACATTAATAAGTGTCTATGCATTGCAAACTGAGTTATCTGTCCAGCGGACGAGTTATTGAGTTCTTGTAAGATGCCCTTTAAATAAAATGTTGCCCTTTACCGCACATAGAGATATTACTTACATTTGAGATAATTTAATATGGGCCGTTCGTATACTGGCACTGAGACCCTCTATTAAAGTTTGAGCACTTCTGATATGAGGGGAGCTAATATTAGTTCATCATGTGATTTCTTTGGTTTCCTGAATCTATGTTTTCCACACTGAGCAAACTGCCAGCGGCAAATAAAAAACACTTCTTAGTTTTTTCTTTCTTTGTTTGAAAATGCTACATTTTTGTTTGCTGTCGAGGGATTTGCTGGTTACAGATAAAAAAATCAGGGTTTCAGGCATCTTGTGTGAATGCAAAGCATATTTAGAATTCAAATAAAAAATGCAGAACTAAATAAAGCAATTTAATTAGACTGTATTTCTATTGAATTAACATTAATTAGTAAAATCACAATGTCTCGTGAGCTGAGAATTAAACTGTGGGTCAGTGAGTTAAATCTGAGGAGAAAACGGCTTGAGCGACTGCAAAAGAAAATAAGAGATATTACACTGTACAAATTATACCAAAAAAATGTTACGCTTAGTCAAAATTGCATTTAAGTGTAAAATAATGTTAAATAGGACTGAATTAACAGAACTATATAAAATTATGCCAATTAAAGTCATTTTTAAGGATCATATCAGACAGAAAAACACCATTAAATAGCTGATTTCACTTGATGATGAGGTTGTATATGTACAGTTATACAAAGGTTCAAAGGTTAAGCATAATGTTTCTCACCTACTTAGTTGTAACTTTCCTTGACTAATGAGTATTTACGTAACAACTGTAGCATTTATACTGCGGTAAACAATGCTAAACGAAAGCTGTTTACTGCATTTTATGATGCAACTGTTGTGTTAAATTATACAGGCGATATCTGAATATATATATATATATTAAACTGAAAGCATTTATTTATTTTAGTTTGATAATAGTAACAATAATTATTATTTTAAATGATTTGCTTTATACCTTAAATTTCTTTAACTGTCATTTTTAAATTACAGATAATAATTAATAATTAAGACTAATAAATTAGCACTAGTGGATAATGACACCATCATTTCCTTCACTTTCCCTTCCTCCATCTCCCCAACCATCTTAAACTAACTAGTGATTAGGTGTTAACTAACCTCCACTGCCCGGGGTGTGACCTGGCCCTCCCCCATCCTCACAGAAAGAAAGTGACAGTGGAAAAATAAACAGATTCCCTGAACTCTCTTCATCATGATGAGGTTGTTTGATCGACATGATGTTGATATAACAACTTCTGAAAGACAATAACATCTAAACATACAAATATTACAAATTGTAAAATTGTAAAATCTCATTATTATATTGCAAATTTGATAATGCTTCTTAAATGATGTGTAAAAGATAAAAACAGACTATTATAGACTAATAGAAACTAAAGGCACTTAAAAATTATTTTATAACTCAAATACATGGATTGCTTGTGATTCTATAACTCACAACACAAATGAGGTTGGCTACAGAGGGACCACTGGAGACCCACTCAGTCTCTCTCTTTCTCGAAAATCCCATGAAAGTAAATGAGAGATACAACACAAAACGACACAAAATACAAAACCAACAAAATGTACTATGAGTGCAAACTTTGTGGTTGCTACATTGGTTGGAATAACACTAAACAAACCCTTTGTCATCTTTGTCTTCCTCTTGAGAAACACTCGCTGAAGTCTCGCTCGGCCCCCACCCTCTTTCTGCCTCCACCTCTTTCCCTTCATTTCAGCAAAATAGATTTTTCAATTATGTGCAGAGTGGAGGGAACCGTCTCACATCTCAGGGCTTGACCCCATTTGGGTGCCGAGTTTTTCTTGGGCAAATTGACACACTTAACTCCTACTCTTACAATAATCGGCCTATATGAAGGCCTCTCGCCGTGAAAGCAGACAGTCTTATGCTCAGACAATCAATGAGCCGACAAATATCGTAATTGAACGTGAACACATTACACTCGCTCGTGTTTAAATGCAGTTTGCGATACTTTGCTGTAGATTTACCGCAAATGACTTCCAAATCAGATTGTAACATCTCCGCAGGGTTCCCTCTCTGGGCGTACAAAGATAATCTTTCATATGTGCTAATTTGAAACAGCTCATGAACTCGTTGTATTATATATGTACAGAGCCTTCAAAATTCACTAGATTTTTAGACTTTCTGAGGACGTGAGTGGCACTTACTCTTGATAAATCTTGCTGATATGATGCTAAGGTGTTTTTGGTGGCTGTGAGGGCATTGCTATGTTGATTCAAGTCCCGCTCACTTCTGGTGACATGAGCCACAACTGGCAACAAGATGAAATTGAACAAAATTTATGAAAATGAGAAAAGGGCGATTTGCCAAGACAACCAATGAAAGTGAAGACATCAGAGCTCATGCAATAATCTTCTCATGTCAGCTACTGTAGTTTGAAGTTTTGTTAAATCAAAGCTAAAAGGTATCACTGGCTAACATTCTCTAATGTTCTCTCAAAGTTTTCAAAAAACCTCTTGTAACCTTAGTAGAACGTTTTTTAACATTATAACATATATATCAAACGTTATTCTTCAAGTTGTTAGTGGAACATTTTAAAAACATAACAGAATACAGAACAGTTTGAATAACGTTTTAATAATAAGCAGTAACAATAATACAACGTACAAAAAACACTGAAAGTTTTGAACGCTCGTAAAACTTTCAAAATAACTTTAACAATTTTGTTTCTTAATGGAAATGTTTGGAAAACATTCTTACAACCTAAAATTGTTAGCTGGGATGTAATTCCTGATTCCTGTGATTCAAACCCTCAGGTTATTAAAGGCGGATTAGCTACCGGGTACCAGCGTGCAGTGTGTGAGTGTGTGTGTGAGTGTGTGTGAGTGTGTGAGTGTGTGTGTGAGTGTGTGAGTGTGTGTGAGTGTGTGTGTGTGTGAGTGTGTGTGTGTGAGTGTGTGAGTGTGTGTGTGTGTGTGTGTGTGTGTGTGAGGGCTAAAGGGGAACTGATTGCCTCTGGGCATGTTTAACATGCTCTAACAGAGACCAGAGATACAGCGAGATGTACGTTTGATATCGACGAATAAACTCACACACAAAGGGTGAAGCAAGCCAATGGTCGCGCTCTTTCTCCTCTTTCACTCCCTCCCTCCTCTCAGAGAAGGAGCAGCTTGAGACTGGGAGGGCAGTAATTATGGGGGAGTCACGGTTCGTGGCCCACACCCCTCCCATTGTCTCTGAGCATGTGTGTGTGTGCGTGTGTGGGGGGTAACGTGCTGTAAGCGTGCTGACAGCAGCAGTTGGACATCAGTGGGTGTTGAAAACTCACTTTCAGCCACACATGCTGCACAGAGCCCAGTGCAGAGAGAATCACGCCCCCTTGTGGTCAGTGGACACAAGCAGGCGGGTCACTTATGGACATTGTCATGTCTCTTAATATTTTAGACAAAATGATAAACTTACAATTTCAATGGAAATTAAAGATCACTTTGGTTTTCTTTGTTTACATTATCAAAATTAAGCAAGTTAATTGGTGAATTTTTAAGTTATTTTGATACTTAGGTTTAGACTGAGAGTCTTTGGGTGCTATGCATTATCGGCTAACATTTTTTAAAAAAAATTCTGGGTGTTTTTCCCCTTTTCTCATATTTCCTAATCAAAACAGGTTACTTTTAGTTTTTTTTCTAAACAAACACAAACTTTACTTTCGTAATATTCATGCTGTTGTATAAATAACGAAGTTTTGGGCCTGAGTGTGACCAGAGCACATTTAAGAGGAAAAACGTCTCACAAGCATATACACAAGCTTATTCCTTTTTAAAGTTACAGAACACACGAATTACAAAATCACTGGGCAAAACGTCCAAATGTGTTTCCCTCATAACCATTCAGATCAAGAAATTCTGCTGTATTTTCCATGTTTAAGTTCCACCACAGAGAAATGACAGAAATAAGGCTTAATTATAGTAGAAAGAGCTATTTTAAATACATAATGTCAATATGCATCATTTGGCTTTGAGTTTCATCCATAAATAATGCAAATTTCCATAATTGTGTCCGAGCCAACACTGTGGGGCTGAAGAGTCCAGTTAAAGAAGAAAGAGAAAAAAACAGAACTGTAGAAGAAAGAGAGAAAAAACACCATCAACCCAAAGCAACCCAGCAAAAGAGTTTTTCATCTGCTTATTCTTGCTTGTCTCACATTTAATGAACATCCAAAGGTGTAAATAGTGGATCGTACAAGTGTGCAGTGTTATCTCAGAGTGATCTAGTTAAAAAACACCTTCCCCCGGCAAACACACAGATAAGTTGAAGAGAACGAGTACAAATTGTTAGAAAGTACAATTAATTCCACCCAAACAACTAAACAAAGTGTGAACCACACACACACACACACACACACACAACACACAGAGTTAGAAGTGGTTTTAACTGTAGTGTTGATCATATAATTGCATGTTTTTGGTCTGTGTCCACCAACGGTGAAGGATTAATAAAGGTAATAAAGCAAACACACTCTCCTGCTCTTATTAGATCTTCTTTGTATTTTAATTAAGGACCAATATGTCCAGAGGTAATCAAATATTCTTTAGCTTGTACTGAATGTATTCAGTCCCTGTCGCGACGTCTCATCTCCATCTTAACCTTTCCAATCTTCTTTGGAAAAGTCGTAATTTTTTTTCCCATCAACGGTCCAGAGTTTACTTTATTTTTTTGGATCTTTGGAATTTTTACCTCCCATCAGAAACCAAACTAACCAAAACCAGTTTTGTGCTTCAGCTCTGTTTGTCCAGCTGGATTTGACGTGAATATGCTCGGTTGACTCTTAATGCGACACACTGTTATTTTAATTCATTTAAGCTGTTTTCCAGTCCCATTTCCAATTTATCTCAACCAAACACTCCCTGCCTTAAATTTAAGAGCAATAAAAAATAATTTGAGGATAAATAAATAATCAATGAAAGGTTGGAAAAGGATTTTTCACTCAAAATTTAGTTTTTCAAATCGATTTATAGCTCATGGGTTCCACGGGACACAAACTCAAAAAGCTTTTTAATCCAAATAGTGTTTTTACCATGTTAATGTGAAGTGGTGCTATGGTGTTATGTACACACACACACACACACACACACACACACACACACAGCAATCTGAGGGCATAGGAAATGTTCCCCTTAATCATGTATCTGTTGTTATACACGTCAATATACATTAATTGTACATACAGTATATACATATACACACTCTAGTCTCTAAATATACTGTAGCCTCTGAACATATGGTCACAAATGAGGTCAAAAAAGCTGCATACACAACAAACAACGTTCACAATTGCTTAAGCAACGCAACTAGTGATGAAACAGGTCAGACTATAAAAGAGCTACAATGACGTTTGTGTAACACATCGAACGTGAACGGACGAAGCTACAACCCGTCTGTCAGCACCATCAGCAATCATACAATGACAAATGACACAGTAATGTTAACATGACCAATGAGTGTGATAGTGTAACACACACGGCTGTCAGACAGAGTTACAAATCAGAAGATCTCACGACGCCTGCAGCCCTGAGTGAACATATTACAGGACGTAATTAACCATGAGATGCAACTGCTGATCTTTACATGCAAAGACACTTCTCATTTAGAATAAAGACAGTGAGGAGATCTGAAGACAATAAGATGTGAGACAAAATACAAAAGGAAAGCAAGGGAGACGAAAAGAGAGAGAGAAAAACACAGAGAGAGAGAGAGAGAGAGAGAGAGGAGGCACCAGCCAACACTTAATTAGCTGTCATCAGCTCAACACCACAGAGGAAAAGAGACTGACTAATAATTAATGATAAAATTGAGATGGGGAAAAGAAGAGAAACACAAAAG
>JAZGTK010002175.1:0-33366 GCA_036877625.1 Ambastaia sidthimunki
AAGCAAGGGCCACATTTTGAAGACTGGCTGGCTTTCTTTGGGTAGATCAAAAATAAAAAGCTGTCATGGCTGCCTAGGAACAAACCAACACAAAGAGCTGGAGGATATAATAACTATAACCACTCAAAATTGATTGAAAACCCAGCATTCAACTGCAAAGACACAATTTGTCTGTGACACTTTTATCTGTCATACAGTCTGATTATTAAAAGCATTTACAAGGTGCTGTGACACTGGTTTATTTTTTCATCATGCAGGCCTTTAGATCAGACATATAAAGGTGGAAAATTTCCATTAACATGATCTGAATTAAAAACAACACTGCAAAATTTTATAAAACCACATCATCTACATTGAATTTAATGTATTGAAGAAACTGTGGCGATGCACATGACGTAGAACAAGCATTTATCCATATGTGCAAAACAGCTGTTTTTTGCAGATCTACAAGTCAATTTTATACACAACACTGTCAGGAATAAAGATGATGCTTAGCTGTTTTTTCTTTATATACTGAATGAACAGAATTTAATACCCGGCCTACAACAGCCCTAAAACAAGCAACCAAACGAGCATTTAAGACGCACTAAGGCACACCGTGGTTAAAACTGGCCATTGATAAACAATAGAAACGCTGTTTTTACACAAAAACACATGATGTTTAGATTAATACCCTGAGCTCGCAGGAACAAGCTTTGCAAACAAAGGGTCAAACAGGCAGAGATGCTAATACGCTAGCCAGCAAGCCGGGCTCTTTCATTCAAAGGGGGGGTTCAGAGACAATAGAAATGCACGCTTATGCTGTCAAACGTCTCGGTACCGTGGATCAAAAACGAGATCCGCGGGTTATGAAACGCCACGCACTACCTCCAGCCACACAAACAGCAGCCGCGGCGCGTGCGTGCGTCCAAGCCGAGAACGAGCTCGGGCACGGCGCAGCTTTGTTCGCGTCTCCCGCACGACACCCTAAACCCCAGCGCGGGGACTCCAACCAAATAAAGCGCAATAAAACCATTAAAACGTTACCATGCGAGCCGCCTCGGCCCATGTGCGCTCCTTCTTTCTCTTCTGTTTGTCCTTCATTGTCTCGCGGTTGCTGGGGTGTTTTCTGCAGGATCTCCGCGCGGGTCGGCGGATGTGAAACGTGTGCGTGATATACGGCGGGTCCGCTAGCGTGCTAAGCTAGCCGCAACACCAGAAAGGTCTTTGGTTACCCTCGAGTTGTGAAACGGGTCTTCGCTCCGTAAACTAAACGGCTTGTCAAAAAAGGCGATCCGTTGTTGCGGCAGGGTCGTGCAAACGCAGTACCGAGAGTTTTTGTCCTTTTTTTGTAGCGTGCTTGCTGGTTATACGGTGGTAAACACAGGCAGGGCGCAGAACAGGCGAGCCCCGGCAGCCACTGATAACGCCTTTGGCATACTGCGGGAAATCCTCACTTTGGAATGCAAGACGAGGGGAACACAACAACGAGGTCAAAGGTCAAACACACTGCAGGAATGCAACACAAAAACAATCCGCCCCATCCCCCTCTGCACTCGCTACTACAGCCGCGACGCATCTGACGGACTGGAAGCCACGCCCACCGTTGTGTGCGGAGACATCAGGCGTGATTCGGATTAGACAGGCGTCGCCCCCCAAAAAACGCTGGAAAATACGTTTTACGTTGTGTTTAATTTGTCAAAAAACGCCAGAATAATACGTTTCACGTTGTGTTTAATTTGTCTGCCCGTTTTGAGCACTCTGCGTACTAAAACTCAGAAACTTTCTATCTAAATTGGTTTATTAAAAGCAAAATAATTGTATTTCAGAAAACCCTAATATTTCAGCACCCAAATGAACATGGAAAGTGTCTATAGGGGGCATATAGAAAAAAGCATTATTGACGTGGTGTTAAACGACAGAAAATGTACATTTATTGAAGCGCACGTTCATATAAGCATAAACACAGACTTTTATTTTGAAAGACTGTATGGAGAGATCCTCAGCGGACAACAAAATCGAAATTAAATATAATTTAGTTTTCTTTCACAGGAGGGGGATTGGTTAGGGGAAGTGTGAAAAGTTATTTATTGTAGTATTTTAAGAATAAAGGATGACCAAGAATAACAAACAAAATATCAACGACCATGCTCATGTTACGACTTTTAATCCTTTTGAGACACTGCGGGGCTTGACAGTCGCCATCTTTGTTCGGGGCAAAGATGCCGAAAAGTTGTTCTGCATTTAACTGCACCAATAGGTACAGTAACAAAAATCCCGAAATAACGTTTCACAGGTACGTAATGATACTTCACTGTCATAATAACTGAAAGCATTGAAAATAAACATATCTAAACCACGTTTCGAACTAGATGGGAAAATAAAGAGAATCGTTTCCCATGTCAGGTTTCCTTTCAGTAAACCTTCAGTTCTGAAACAATGGTTAGATAACATCGGGCGTGACGACTTTCAGCCGAGGAAACACATGGTCATCTGTTCACTTCATTTCACTCCAGATTGTTTCAGTGGTTTGGGCAACCGCAAAAATCTGTTGTGGAACGCTGTGCCAACTCTCTTCACGATCCCACCGCAGCATGCAAAGGTAAATCGGGTCACAGCATTGCAATAGCACAAGAGAAACAGAATGATTTTTCAGTGCTTGTCATCTGTTGTTCACTGTCACTTCTGTGTCATCAGCAAAATGTTTCTAAGAAGAAGCTGAAAAGGGCTTTTTCATCAGCTGCTGATAAATGGGATGCTCAAAACCAGGAGACGCATAAGGATCCTCATCTGGCCTGTTACACCAGTGACTGTCAAACCACAAAGGTGAACTTTCATCTTACAATTAGCTCATTTCTTTAGCTGTGCATGTTTTAAAATGAGAAAATATTAGTTATGAGAGTAATTTCCCTATAAAGCATTTACAGAAGGTTATAAACGAAAAAACGAAAGCTCATTATAAATAGGGGCATGGAAATAGGGGTTTCCATGCACATAACGTTATAAATCAAATACTTTTTTGCCTCAAAACTTAATACATTTATGTATATTTTTACATTTCCCAGGATTTGGTGGCCGCAGACCACACCTATGCAATTTTGGATCCATGTACAAGCAAAGCCCACCTCTTTGATGTGTTAGATGCCAACAGATGGCTACAGAGAAGATTACAGACCAAATGCAGAGCGATCAGAAGAATGAAGCTTAAACTACAAGAGGCTCAAAGAGCGATTCTGACTTTACAGCGCCAGCGCAGATTTCGATGTACACATCGCAGAGGCCACGCGCGGCTCACGATACAGTGTGACAGCTAGTCAAGACGCAGCCAAGAAGTAATGAAAAACACTGAAAACGCCTTTATTTAAACTGAACCCGAAGTCATAGAAAAGTTTTAAGTTGTTTAACAAATAAATACATTTTGTTTGTAATAAACTTTGTAATACTTAATACAAGTATTTTCTACAAGTGTTTGTCAGTTAAAACTGAACTTTACTGTAAAACTTTACTGTGCTTTGAGAGGACTTTGCATTAAAGCATTAAATGTCATTGTGGTATAACATTTAAAGAAACATAATTTAAGGTTACATGGTTTTCTTTTAAATAAAATCTTTGATTGTTGGGCAAGGTACACCATATAAACACAATGCATATTTTCATTGTTACTTGAGGTTTTATTTCAAAATGACAGTCTATACCTGCTGCAAAGTGGGAGGCCATTAGTATAACAATACCAACACTGTCGACAGCAATTACAGATTGACATGAATACTCCTTTTCATCATTTAAATGGCAAGTATGCATCATTTAAATCGACACCTTTTGTATAAATATAATTAAACAGAAACAAACATGTGACATACAGCCAGTCCTTCAAATTTAAGCATTGCCACAATTACTTTTTTGCATATACACCCGAAAAATAACATTAAAGGCATCCAAAAGTTAAACTGAAAGACTAATGCGGGCAAAGATCACTGATGTATGGATGTTGTTTGGCACTGAAATGCAGGGATTAAGGGTGATGGAGTCTAAAAGAACAATGTTTTACTAACGCTTTATCCACTGCTATTCAAGTCTTTGAACACAAGGTGGGAGACAAGCCCTGCATGAGATTTAGGAAAGTTCACATTTTATCCTATTTCCTCAACCAGTACATAAACACCAATATACTGTGTGCATTGGCCCCTTCAATTCTTATTACACTGGGGAGAATGAGAGACAGCCTCCGAAACTTAGACTAAAGGAAATGAGGTCAGCTTGGAGAATAATGCATGTTAATCTGACGACATTGTGGAAATTAAACAGGCAAGGGTTTGTGCTAATATTAGTATGGGTATGAAAATGCTTTGACTCCAGAACACTTTTTTTAGCCTGACATGTGGAAGCTAGTGTTTAAACAAAGTCAAGACAGACAGAAGGCTGGCAGCTGGGGATAAACTGTCTCCTGTGGGATTCAGGGAGCAATGGTTTCTCTCTGATGTAATGAGGGTGAAATAGTGCTCTCTGGTGAGTGCTGATTAGACACCGTTGTGGCCTAAAGATGCTTCAGAACTTCAGAACAGTTTGCATGGATATGCACTCATCATCGTATTTGTGGAACAGGGCTTCTATTTAAAAATGGGGCCTACCAGAAAAGCAATACATCTGTAATTTACAGGGATAGTTTACCCAAAAATTCCTCAATCTTCTATCATCTTCGAGTCTTCTATCATTTTTACTCGTTTGTGTTTACTCACAACACAAAGATATTTATGTCGGTAACCACACAACATTGGCACCCATTGACTTGCACTGTATGGACACAAAACCACTAACATTAAACCGTCATACAGGTTTAGAATTGTTTTCATTTTTGGGTGGACTATCCCTTTAACTTTTAGCAATACATTTTCTGTTTTTCTGAGAAGGATAATTTTATTAAACAAAATCCGGCAAATTAATTAAATGTTCTAAATTCCAAACAGACATCCTTCAGAGTCTTATTTAAAACAACACAAAATGGTGGGTAAACAGGTATATGAAGACTTTTAAGGGCACAGAGAGTTTCCAGGGCACTAGTCCAGAACACCCGTCTCAACAGTCTATTCCAGTCCAAGCTGTCCCTTTCAGCTCAGACACACGTTCCTAACTGTCATTATCAATCCTGTGAGCTACAAAAGAGAAAGAAATATACACACACACATAAGATAACATGCATTTAGAAATGCCCCAACAAACAGCTTCTGAATTTCTTGTCCTCACATTGTTTTGGAATCCTGAGTGCTTCTGTGTCACCACACAGAACCTGATGCATCACACCTCTGAACTGATACAGCAGCTTTAGGCTCTTCTCCTCGCCTACGCAGGGGTCGTAGAAGCCCGGCAAACCAGCCTGAGGAGAAAACAACCAATTAATACCTGCAAAAACACTGAACTTCTGCATGAGTCTCCTACAGTTCTGGGAGATGTTTGGTACGTTTGATGTTGAAAGAAACTATTTGCTTATCTTTCTAGTTATTAATGCTAGCGTACAAAAGTTGTTAATGCTAGTGTACAAATAATGGGATGTTTGCAAAACTCTTTCTTGTCCTGTATAATTTAATTACAAAAGGACTACAAGCTGGAAACAACTGCCCACAAACTGTGTAAAGCGCTGTATAAAGATTATTCATCTCAGGATCCAACTGAGGCTAATTCCTGGGAAAGCATATACAGCGTAAAAAACATAAGAAAAATTAAACTAGAATAGAGAAAGAAATCCATTTGAGAATTCACTTCTGTTTCAATAACTTTCTGCTCTCATCCTATATGTCTCACGGACTGCAAAGTTTACAAAGCAAATTGCAAAGCAAACATAACCGTTTTACCTTGGAGGCTTCTGTGAGAACGAGTTTGGAATCTTTCACCAGGCACTGAAGAGGCACTGTGACATCAATGACTCTCGCTCGTTCATGTTTACGGCTGTTGTCTGTTACAAACTTGCCATACCAGGCGTTGAGGACGATCAGACCTGATGCGAACGCAGACAGAGTTAACAATCCTCACTTGCGCAATCAAATTCAAATCATTCTTTCATCACAGCCAATGCTATTGATCTGCAGATGCGCTATTGGTTCTTACCCATTCTGGACTCCTCCGCTTCGATAATTCTACGCACAGACTCTTGCATCAGCAGAACCTACAGTGAAAAGCGATTTCAAATAAGACTGCTTGTATATGCACATAGCGAAGGCAGGCATTCATCACCCTGACACAGGGACTGATGTTCAGATAGACCTACGCTAACTCATTGTTTCTCCAAACACAAAACGCCTGCGGCGGAAAGTTATGACCACTTTAGGCAGTCGTGCATTATAAATTATTCGCAGTGTATTTAGACGTTATGAACCCACCGCAGCTTCTGCCTCTTGCTTCTTCTTGGCGATGTCTGAGGCCGAGCTTTCCCTCTGTTTCTCCAGTTCTCTAAAAAAACACGTTTATTTAACTTTCATACTTAATTTTACCAGCATTTACTTCAATTGTCTATAATCCAGACTAATAGGTTGTAGAAGATATAATGACAACAAGTGGCCCACAAAAGCCAACAAAATGAAACAGGTGAGGAGTGTGATGTCATCAGCTAAACGGCTTACTGTTCTTGTTGAGAACGAACATAAGGTCTGATGACCAGTCGCTGGATGGCCAAGAAGAACACAAGGGGCCCAACAGTGGCATAGAACACAGCGCTGGGTAGGAGCTGATCCGTTAAGTGAATAGGAAAGAAGTATGTCTGGCTGGCTCTGTTTAACCTGAGATGCAAAAGACAACAGTAGTGGATTTAGAGTGAATTCAGAGTGAAGTTAGTGTGAATTCAGAGTGAACTCAGATTGAGTTATTAAGACTGCAGATGGGAAACATCCTCAAATTATAACCGTGCTTTACTTGATCTTGAGAGAAACGCCCTGAGGTACTCCAACGCTGACGGTAGCACCCAG
This sequence comes from Ambastaia sidthimunki, assembly GCA_036877625.1. Taxonomy (NCBI): domain Eukaryota; kingdom Metazoa; phylum Chordata; class Actinopteri; order Cypriniformes; family Botiidae; genus Ambastaia; species Ambastaia sidthimunki. The sequence goes on from JAZGTK010002175.1 coordinate 6,933, forward strand.
GACACTGTGACGACTGATCTTAGTTTCAGCACCGTATTCCACCACTGTACCAAAAAACCCTGACCTGCAACACAGCATTAACACAAACAATACAAAGTGCATTAAAAAAGTACATTTATATAGAATATAGCAAATCAGACTATTCATCAAGCTATTCGTAAAGGCAACACAAAAAGATAAAGACACCAGCTAACTGATACATACTTGACTGAGCCCTTGATCTTGGTTTGATCATCATTCTGGAATTTGTATTGGTAGCTCATCATGATGAACGTATGTGGAATTCCCAACTGTTGGGATAAAGAAAGAGATGGTTAGATACAAATCCGGCCAAGCATGCAGAGGAAGGCAGATCCTGTGCAGTAAAGCGACCGACCTGCACAGCGAAGGTGAAATGACTGCTTTTGGTGTCCCTGACGATGCTGGTGTTCATGGAAGACTGAGTTCCCCAGCGCCACTGTAAATAACCCATCGTGTTTTTGTCCAGATGGCGTGCAATCACGGTAGTGAGACCCGGCCGTATACCGCGTGATGAAAACTGCATGCCGCACTGAGCCGTCGTAAAGCTGAGGAACACAAACATAACTGAACACACAACACACTAAATCTACACAATCAATTTTTTAACAAAGCAATTTCAAAAGGCCGTAAACACAAATAAAGGCCCGATAACTCCATAAAGTGGATTAAATGACCCAAACACCACTGAGACGTGCTGGACTCACCAGTGTGGAGTCAAATTACGAAATATCTTCAGCCCAAAAAGAGGGCCATGGGTGTCTCCTGCCCCAAACTCAACCTGTGAAATAATATATGTATTAAGTCACATGACACGCTTAGTTTCTTTATAATAACTCAACTGACTGTAAAGTTCTCACCTCTCCCCAGCCTTTAGCTGAGGTGACTCGTCTCAGGGCCAGGCTTATGTTTCCGCCCCCATTCCCGTTGTGTGTGGAAAGAGATCCAGAGAGAATGGCTGTATCAGAGGTTGTCAGAGGGGCCTATAGACAACACGCAAGATTTGGTCCAATCACAAGTCAGTATGAACGTATCAAGGCGGTGTTTGATGTAATACAGGGATGCCAAATCCTGCTACTGGTGGGCCAGTGTCAGAGTTTAGCTCCAACCCCAGTCAAACACACCTGAACCAGCTAACCAGGGATGTTGATGCAAGTTGGAGCTAAACTCTGGAAGACGCTGGCCCTCCAGGAGCAGGATTGAGCACCCCTGATGTAATACAAACACCAATTTTACACATAAAAACCTGTATTGTACCATAGCTGATGACCTCTCTATAAATGTACACACTGAAATTAAGAAAGAGATAAAGGGATCGTACCTCTATGGACTGGGATATGTGCATCCTATTGATCTCAACGTGAGGTAAGCCACCACCTCCAGAGACCTCTTCATAATCCTCCTCGTAATGATCAAAGAGATCAGTGGCATCTACACCCACACTTATTGTCCCCTGAGTGACACAGAGAAACATCAGTGAGACATAAAGATAATGGTGACAGGAGCTGTGCTTGAAGGCATCGGGTCAAACCTTAGGGTTGGTCCTTTGCTGCAGTCTTCTCTCCTCTCGTTCTCTTTGAAGTCGCTCGTACTCTTCACGGATCTCCGCTGGAGTTCTCCTCCTCTCCACCACCTACACGTTATTGATGTGTACAACAAAAAAGCATATACATTATATAATACACATATATGTTATGTAATGCACAGAGATTTAGCCCGAAATTCCATTGCACTGTGGCTGAAGTATTTACTACACCTCTGAATAATCAACTTACCTCCCATCCATCAACCTCCAGTCCTCTCTTTCCATAGATATCATAGATTGCTCTGGATTGTGGGTCACTTAGCACTGCACAACAAAATATATCGTATTTCATCATGATCAAACCTTCATAAATCAAGTATAAAACATCTGCACTGAATTAATTCAAATAAAGTTTTAAGCAAAAGTGTTCCTGTAGCTCAACTGGTAGAGCATTGCGTTAGCAGCGCAAAGGTTGTGGGTTCGATCTCAGGGAACACAAGTACTGATAAAAATTTATACCTTGAATTCACTGTAAGTCGCTTTGGATAAAAGCGTCTGCCAAATGAATAAAAATGTAAAAGTAAAGTGAAAAAGTTTAAGGTTAAGGTTAGGACACTACAAAACTTTTCTTTGCTTTTGAAAACAGTGGTATTTTAACAACAAAACATTCAGCCAGGGGTTGCTGTGTTTGACAGAGGCTTTAAAAGGCAGATTGTTCAAAAACTCTGTACCTTCATACGCCTGATGCACCAAGTTAAAAAGCTGCTCTGCCTGTCTCTTAAGCTCCGGATCTCTGTGCTTGTCCGGGTGGTACAGCATGCAAAGACGACGATATGACGCCTTGAGCTCTTCCTGCGTGGCCTGGATGTACGAGAAAAACAGACTTGGTTTGTTTTGAGAACTTTTTACTTATGCATAATAAAACAAACTGCAAAAGCACATATAAGGGAAGTATGCGCAAAGTGACTTTTAATTAATTTTAATAAAGCTACTGAACGCGACCATCTGTGAACACATTAACATTGTTCTTAACAGCTGCATCTACGATATTTAGGGTAGAAGTATTAAAATATATTATACTCTACACCAATTATTGGATTACGAAGTTTAAAGTTTTCAAAAGTTGCGACATCAAAGTTTTTAAGTTTCAACTTGACACAACTTGTTTCAGTTTTAAAGGGAAAGTTTTGCTAGAATTGTTTGCTCTGTGTTTTAGGCTTCATGAAAACAAAACAGAGAGGGTAATGTCATTGTATATACAGCAGATTTATTACTGATCACGCCGTCAGTTTCCTGCATTGAGGCAATGATAAGTAAGGGTCACGGTGTGCCGACTGCACCACAGACACGCCGCCGGTGTTTACAGCGTGATATCTGAAGCGACTGCTTCCACGGTTCCCTTGCGGCTCTGTCATCTGAAAACATTCAGCAAGCAAGTGAATGCCATACCTCCCTACGGACGTTTAACAGTGAATAATAGTCATCATTGTCGATTTCATCTTCTTCCAAGGCCGCCGCCATATTTACCACCTTTCATCCCAGCGCCAGATCAATCTACGCTGATCTTTGGTGGTAGGACTCGCAGTGCCCGCAGACATTAGCGCCACCTGCAGGATAGGAGGAACTGCGACTAAAAGGCTCTTAGGTTTATTCATTGCACAAGTTTATTGTAAGCACGTTTTGATTACTAATGGTATGATGTACCTCTATAAAGTTATTAAAATGAATTTGCAATATAAATTTAATTCTCATTTATGGGGGGACACAAGGCAGAGCACGCGGGAAAGCCCATCTGATGCATTGCCAAAGTGATTCGTTACGTCGCCAAAATAATCTACCAAAATAAAGATGCGACGACATATTAATATAATAACAGCAGTGCCTTTCATAAAATGCCTATAAAACACAGAATTCCTCGAAAGATTACATGCATTGTTTTAAATTAAAGAAATTACTTTGCGGTTTATGTATTTATTTCGTTTTGAAACGGATCCCTCACAGTTCTGGACCTAACTTTGATTATCTAGTAAAAAGTCGGTGTTTAATTTAATGTTATACAAGTTAGGAAAGTTTGTGCGCCCCCTTTTGGCGTTAATTAACAATTAGTTAGTGAGTCGACTGTAGCTTACGTCAGAGTCACGTATTTACATAAGAGTTGTAATAACGAATAATACGTCAGTGTTACGTCAGCACCTGGGGATTGTTTAACTAGTCTAACCGATCTTTTGGAAGAAGATTAGTCGAGTTGCTCTAATAGAACGTATTGATTCTTATAAGCTATGGAGGTAAATAAGTAACTAGTAGAATAAATGTTTTATCATGTCCCCTAAAACTCATTGCTTTATGTAGTAATCTCTGAATTTATTGGTATTCTCCGAGTAAAACAAAAATTAGAACCTAGTCAATAGATTAGATTACAAGGAAGGCAGTTTTACAAGGTCAGGTTAGAAATTGCATTACTATTTGTGCTTCTGAAGACTTTTGTGTGATACCTATATGACCCTTATGTGTACTTGACCAGAACAAAGTTCTCTTTTAGGAAATGTGCTATGTCATATAATTTTCAGTGCCTTAGAGAATAACAGTGCCTCAAAAAGCCGTAGCAGACCAACGTTTTCAGGAGCGATATCTATATTAATATTTTGCTGTCTGTACATTGGATGTGATATATTCAGTCCATAAGCAGGATGTTGGGAAAACATGCAAAAACGTAATCGTGTATTTATGTCAACTATCAGAAGATGCGTCTGATTGGCTGGTCAGAATGTTTTCTTCATTGGTCATTTAAGATATTTTATTAAACTTTCCAAGACTTTTCTCTTAGAAAATGAACAGATAAGGATTTGGAAAGCGCCCATGTTATCAAGCGACTGCAAGCAATAAAGATCACGCTTTAATGATAACATTTCATGGTGGGTATTCGCTGCGGGCAAAGAGACATTTTAAGCCATTATCTATACGCCCAATACAATTAACGAATGCTTAATCTAACGAATAATTAATCAGATTGGGTATAATGCGACTTCCACAATCCTAAATGCAGTTTTGAGGTTTTCTAGACAATCCAAATGGGACCTAAACCACAACATTATGGTAGACTGTTAGAATAGCATATCAAACACTGTTTCTTCTTCAGTGCTCAACTGTAAATGCTTTCAGTAAATTATGGGATTGTGTAGAAGAATGAGGTACTAGACTTTTCTTGAAAACACTCTGACATAAGCACACAGCACGTGGAGCTGTCCGTTCAGCACCACCGCGCCGAGTGCGTTCAGCCCAACTTTGCATTTTCAAGGTTATCCTATGGATCGCCGTGTACTCGTGGTTTTCCTGAATTTGCCAGGAGACAGATGTTCCTGGATCAACATCATTGTTAAATCTTTATTTTTAACTATACGTATGTACATTTTCTATTTCTTGTGATATGTATGTACTCTAGTACTCCAAGTACTCAGATCTCCTGGAAACCACAACAAATGTTTTGTGTGTGTGCCCACTTGGCTCTTTCTGATTCTGGTTATCAAATATTGTTTCCAAGTCTTTTATTTTTTTGATCCCTTAATGCCCAAAGGTTTCCTTTGTGTATAGCTCGGGTGTCATCTCAAATAGCTAATGACGTTTTATTTAAGGCTCCTCTGCCATTTAGTAACTCGAAACATTTACGTCGTATTTTAATTTGCACGAGAACCTTTCACCAGCGTTCACTTTGGATTGGTTCGGTTCTTCTTAAAGTGTACCTACACATCACGCATCACCCAATGGTTCTCAGAGACACTTTGAAGGGGAGGATTTCTGCTTTGCTCTCTCAAACCATTTCAGAACAACATGGTCAGTCACAGTCCGACAGCCAATAGTGAGTGCGCTCTGGTTGGGCTCGCCTCTGCCTCGCCAGTCGCTTCTCATGCTGCTGTCCTCGGCGTGAACGCGCGTGGTACCCAACGCTCGTGAAGAGGAGGAGGAGGATGTGGCGCGCGGAGGGGAAATGGCTGCCGAAAACAAGCCGGAAGGTAAGTCACAAAACATCGGGGATATTTTTGACTTGCACGACAAGAGTGTGCGAGGGGAAAAAATTTGGAGACGGGCAGGGGAGAGCCGTCGCTTGAGAACCGCGGAGCTTTCGGGATCGTAAAGCCTCCGTGTTTATCCGGACACACTCGCTATTCCAGCACGGAGACATCACATCACCCTAGCCAGCATCGGTAGCTAGCCAGCAGCGTGCATCACATTTATTTCAAAACAAACACAAGCAAAAGCACCACAACCGCGGGAGACGAGCAAAATCCGACTCGAGCCCCGTTCCTCCCGTTGCGCGCAAAGCAAAACTTGAGGTTCGCGGCGGTAACTTCTTTATTTCGATTCATCGGCTGCCTCGGTTGCGTAAATTGTTTCTGAGTTGGCGGGTATAGAGTTTATAGTTTGACCCAAAACTACCCCACAGCCCGGAGTTTCAGAAATAGTGCTGGTAAGCTTATTTGACCGTGGCTTCTTCTCCCAGACAGTTTCACGCGTCCACAGACTCCAGCTGACCTTGTTTTGGGCATTTTTTTGTGATCTGCGGTCAAAACAATTTCATATTGAAATTTGTTTCAAGGACATAGTCTTTCTTATCGTTCGCCACTTTGCCTTAGATAAACATCAACACAGTTTACATCGTTTAAGTGGATAGTTGAATAACCTTGGAGATATTTTCAGATCAGGGCATCAGTTGTAGTGTCATTTTTTTGTATTTGATAGATGAGCGACAGAAAGGTGACAATTATTATTATTATTATTTTGCCAGAAAGAGAGAAGAACTGTCATTGAAGATTATCCACAAGCCATTTCTTTTTAATATTGTTCTTAAATACTTTATAGATTTCTCTATAGAATGAATGAGTCGAAAAGAAAATGCTGAGATATATTGACAGAGTCGCGAATTAGGCTGTAATACAGTTTATGATGCTTATCCAAAGTATGTCGTTGTTAGATTTGTTCGAAATATGCGAGCAATATTATCTTCAAGCATTGGTTTAGTATTACAAATTATTTATATTTAATTCACATTTGCGTCAAACTGTCTCCACTCTCATATGGCACGTATTATAAATATCATAAAACGCGTTATAAAATGCACATTGTTATGTGTTTTGGAGAAGTCGGTTGCGAGGATTTTTTTGTTATTTGTAATTCAAAGCAAGGAACGATTTATTAGCCACAAGGTGGAGACATCGAGTTAAAATAAACTTAATCGGCGAATCATGATAACAGATATATTGAAATTATACGATTGACTCAAGCGGATACAGTTATTGTAACACGCTGTTTCATAGTTAACAAATTAATCTTTGAAGAACCTTTCAAGGCAGGAAAATGGCTGGATAATTCATATTATGATGATGCATTTTTCACTCTTGATGGTGCTGAATGGAAGTTCAGTGAAAGTTGTTACAAATGTTGGCCCACAAAACGTCACTACCGAGTAATACATTACGTAGAATTAAAATGTAGAATGAATTAGCTTAACATTAGTAACGTTAATGAAAAAACTCCAGACCAAGCAAAGCTTTTGTTAGGGTCCACAGGGGGGTGGTATTGAGCTTCAAAGCTGTTCACTGTTTTTTTTAATACTGTGTCAGCTTAGACTACAGGCATTGCCATAAATATACATCCACCTTTGTTTTTAAAACAGCACTGAGGCTAACTACCTAAACTAGCTTTCTCCGTACGCTTGTGTGTCCATGCATGCCTTTGTCAATCTCTGCATGTCTGTGTATGTTTCAGATCCAAACAAACGCATCCAGCCTCTAACGTGTCTCGCATCGGCCTGCTTCCTGACATTGCATCCCAGTTGCCAAGAGCTTTTTAGAAACCTCGACTTGTGCAGAACGGGCTCAGTTATTTTTGTCATGCTTGTCAGGTCAACGTATGGGGTGGAGCCAGTGTTCCACACCTCTGTTTTAATAATACATTATGCTCTGCACTGTATAGCTATAACTAACTTCAGAATCTGATAGTGCACAGTGCTTTCTATTATCTGTTTTAATCTTACAGACTTCCAGCATGCATGCTAGAGACTTGGCCATTGTATACGCCGCATGCCTTTCTTTTCAGCACTGACTGTTGCCTGCGATGTAACCTTTTGTCCTTGAAGCATTTAAAGTGTTTGCATAGAGCACTGTTCTCCAGGGCCTTATTATTTGGCATGTTTTTTGCACATAAGGACAGGCTGTTCTTAGCTGGAGGCTGCTATGAAAACATGGTTAATGTCTCACACACCCCATAGCGTTCTTCTGTCTCCTGTTATGACCCTCTGCTCACTTTAAAGATTCAGAGGAACTGGGACTGTATATGGAGGATGAAGTTGTTAACATGTAACATGTAAACATGTTGATGATAACCCATTTTCTCTAGATAGCTGTTTAAAGTCAACAGATCTGTTAAAAGATCAAAATGGACCCTATTTACTTTCTTAATTGCTCGTTCCCTTGTCTCATTGTGAATGATTCATTGTTGCACGCTAGTCCAAAGACAAACATGTTTGTTTTCGTAACCTTTTATCAAAAATATTAATATGTTCCACCTATAAAACGACTTCCTATTTGGCTGACGTCACCAGGGTCCTCTTAGTTTCAGCCCACTCCCTCCAGCCACCTGTCAAAAATAGCGACCGTTTTTATCGCCCAATCAGATCATCTGTTCTCGTTTCACATTCACATAATGAAAGAAAAAAATTTGGCGAACCACATAGATTTTAAATTTGCTTCCAAAGCGAGAGAAAAGGTCAGTGTTTTCTTTTAATAAGTCCTGTGTATTACAACCACAGACTATTTACAAGAAGCAGGAAGATCCGACCTCTCCAGAAAGGAAATTTATGTAAAACATTTGTTTAGCCGTAGACATCTTGAGACATTCTGTAGAAAATTACCTTTTAAAGATCTCTGCATTTACCCCACAGTACTTGGTTGGCGGTTATGCTGGCGAGATTTTGTACTTCTTTAATTGAATTAGTATTGCAGGGATAGATAGGGACGCCACTTCTTCCCGGGGAAGCATGACAGATCCCTTCAGATCCTTGTCTTGGTCTCTCCCTACCTGCCTCACACAGAAACACACATTAACTGTATCGATTGGTGCAGCTTACTAAAATGCAGACAAAATTGAGCCTCACCAAATAGCCCTGGGACCACAATAAATGTGATGACTGCCCCTTCTGTTAACCATTAGGGGCTGTTTCTTCACTGTTTATTTCAGCACCTGAAGATTTATTAAGATGGAAAAACGCGAAAAAATGCAAGAAGCGCATGCAGAGTTGCATGCACACAAAACATTAGACATTAAAGTGAATCAGGACCTCGTTTTACTTTCCTGTAACAATTATTTTAGTATTTAAGTGTTTAGGTAACACAAGGTCTCTTTTAAATCCAGCTATAGTTCTTCCATGAAACTCTCTTAAGGTTAATGAAAATGTGCATGCGGTCTCTGGTTACAGGGAACAGGGTTTGCTTTCACATTCCCCGTCCATACCACCACTACCTGCATATGAAACTGCATTTTCCTCCCCACAAGCAGCACCTTTAGGCCAAAGTAATCTCTTTAAATGCACCCATAAATGCGCTTGGTAAAACGGGCAGAAGAAAATAGGCATGCGGAACTCTGAAGCTATACGGTGCAGATTGTGTGCGAGAGGTGTTCTTCAGCATGGAGATGGACACATTTGGGATGCATGGAAGGGGGCGGCAGGGGTCCGACAGACCTGACTCCGCTGACCCCCGTAAACATTCAAGTTCCTGCTATGTGCATGGGGGAAATAAAGAGTAAAAATAAATGCTGAGACATTGTACATCCGGGAATGTGTTCTTTTCCCAGAATTCTTTTTTGTTTTCTCCACTCTCTCTTTGCTTCCTGAAGGACTGAAGAAAATCCGTAATCCGGTTCGAATGTACAGATCAGCTGTGTGTTATTCGGCCCATGCTGCTCCTAAGAGTGGCAGCGATGACACAGAGACGAACAGTAAGAGATGCTTATTAATATTGCATTTGTGGCATTGCTCGAAGGGGCCACTTGCTGTCTAATCTATTATTCATCCATCAATTCATTTATTTACCTCTTGATTTCATTTGTTGTCTTTTCCTCTCTCGGGACTTGCTGTCGGAAGTTTCTGGGATGATTGACAGGGCTATGTTGTCAATATCAGAAGGGTTGTCAGTAAATGAGAGTGATGGTGGGTGGGTAAAACCGACACACCTTGTGCTCCAAACGTTAGTTTACAGTACATCAACATTTTAAAAACATTCATCCTGTAGAGTCAAAAGCCTGTGTTGCAGATTAAACTTTGCTGTTTGTTGAAATCATTTGTTTAGGCTAGATTGGACATTTTTCCCTTAGAGTGTAAAACATGCATATTTAATGTTGGATTTGAGCTGTTTGTTTGGTTTGGATCATGTGTTTGTTAATACCCAGCTAACAATTTTACATTGTAAGAACATTTCCATGAATGCAACACATAAGTGTTAAAAATGTTATTTGCAATGTTCTAGGAACATTCCAAACAATATTTTAGATGTTGTATTATTGCTATTGCTTTGTTGTTCAAACTTGAATAATTCTGTAACATTTTTACAATGTGTCCACTAACAACTTATGTATACATATATATGAAACATTAAAAAATGTTTTGATAATGCTGAAAGAAGTTTTGGAGAATGTTAGAGAATGTTCTGAGAATGTTCTCTGTTAGCTGGGTATGGTTTAATGTGTTGTGCGGAGCTCGGTTGTAATGTTTAATAAGCAGTCTAGCTTTTCTCTTGGCATTGAAGTCTTGGTTGATCTGTGTAATTAAGCCTGTTCAATTTTTTGCGTGTATTTGTAAGTGGAGTTAAATCAGTCTCATCTTCTTGTTATGCTGTTTCCATCGTAACTCTCATCACGTTAAAGCTCAAAGATTTTACCAAACATGCCCTGAAATGTAAAGTGGCAGAAGCGGCTGTTTTCAGTCAAGCTGATATTGTTTCAGATGCTGTGTATTCGTGCATGCCTGCATGTCTGCGCATCCACCTGCGCTTTATGTATCCATTCCACCCCTCATGCTTGCATTTCTCCATGACGTAACTGTTGTGTGTGCCTGTCTGTGGCAGCCCGGTTAATGTTTGGTGCCTGGAGGTTTTCGTATCACTAGGACAGTAAAAATGCAGGTAAACCTTTCATGTGAGTAATTGTGGGAGTAGTTATGATAAGGATAAAGCGCTTTAGTGGGGATCTGCTGGCGTGTCTCTTACTGTCTGCTGTGCGTGTGAATGCGTGTGTGTGTGCCTCGCAGGTCCTCACCTCCTCTCTCCCTGAGATGGGATTTTCATGGATGGGTGAGCTTGGCTGAGGCTGAAAATACATAAGAAGGCTCGTTTTTCTCTTCAGTTTGTTGCAGGGACTGAATTAAGTCGCCGTTGTGGGCTTCTTTAAAACCGTGGATCCAGGCCAGCCGCCGCCCACCGTATCAGAACACAGACGACTTCTGTACGAGATGTTCGTAATGATTTAGTCAGAGCGGAGCCAAAAACTGACAACCCCAGTTAGGAAACACGTCTGTGCGGTTTCAGTCATCAGCTGAGATACTTTTGGTATTATTAGATTTACTCCTGAAATAACTTTCGGTGTATGTGAAATACAAATTTATTAAAGGGGAACTTCAGGCAAGATTGTGACGGTTGCATCAGGTGCTGCTGGTCATTAAAGTCTGCTGAGAACTCATCAGATGTTCCACAGTCTCTGACATCACCCACTAAAGAACATCAGTGTTTTTTAACAAGACTTCCTGCTGGTGATTTGTCACAGTGGCTATAGCAGCCTGACAAACAGCAGAACGGGCAGACACAGCTGAACACAGCTGAACACAGCTGAACACAGCTCCATAATGTGTCCAGTCTAAGCTTTTAAACATTTAAAACATTATGAAAAATACAGCAAGTGTTACTGTATGTCTTATGTCCATTATACACAGGAAACTTTCATAGTCTTTTTATTCTAATTCTTTCTTGCAGTGCATTTCCACAATTTTAGGTTGTAAAAACATTTATCTAATGTTTCCAAAGTATAACTAAGACTTACATTAAAAATGTTATTTTGAAAGTTGTAGGAATGTTCACATAGTCCAATCTTTTAAACATTATTGCTTGGTTCTAAGAAAGTTTTTAAAATGTTTCAAAAACTATTTAAAAATAACATTTTTGATATATAACGATTTAAAATAGTTCTATTAACGTTACTGCAAAACTATTTTGATAACTTTTGAAAGAAGTTTTTGGAGCATGTTCCAATGTGCCCAGTCAGCTGTTTTATCCTTTATATAAACGTCGTTTTTTGCCTCTTGCTTATGCATATGTTGCTGGTTTCCATTTCATTTCATATATATGCTAACATGCTAACATGATGTTGTTTTGCTCCTTAGCTTAGACACCAAAGTTTCTCTTGCTCAGCCAAGACCAAGTTTGTGCAATTAATCAAGCAAGTATTGATTTTTCAATGCAAGAGCGCAGCATAGAAAAGAAATGATGTAATCTTTATTTAAAGAGAGGCCACTGATTGAGGTGTCCATTAAAAACACAGCTCTCCATTAAAGCAAATGCAGGTGTCAAGCGTTTACAATAATAAAAACCTATCTGTCTACCTAGGTCTCTCTCTCTCTCTCTCTCTCTCTCTCTTTCTCTCTCTCTTTCTCATATATATGTGTGTGTGTGTGTGTGTGGTGGTATTTCCCACACCCAGAAGTAATTATACTTAGGGGCCAAAGTTTTAATAGTACACTTGAAATTAGACTTTTTGTCATACAAATCAGTTTAATATTACAATAAATCAAACAAGATGTCTTTTAATATGAAAAAATTTAAGAGGTTCATTATTCTTTCTCTCTTCAACTAAAGTGCTATTAATGCTCTTTATTCTTCTTAAATAAAAATACGAAAGGCTATATTGGTATTTGATTGGCTGTTAAACATACAATCTGTCATCCTCCAGATATGAAGCTGTGTCACATTTGGTGCACATTTATAGTAAAGCTTGTCTGAAATGTTTAACATGAAGTTCAGTTTATTACGCTTTTAAAGAGATGTTCATTCGCTCACAGCCAGTCATACAATAAACATTCTCTTACTTTATCTCACATCTATCTAGCCAAAGTGTAACCGATCGCAAGAGATTGCCAAGCTAACAGGAAACGTCTCAGAACGTTCTCTAAAAGTTATGTCAGAGTTACCAAAACATTCATGCAGTAACATTATTGAATTTCTTTTAAACACTTATATGATATAAGAAAAACATTATTTTTAAATAGTTAGTGAAATGTTTTAAAATCATTACAAATTTAAAAATGTTGGAATATGTTCTTAAAATCAGGACGTTTTGAATGTTCTGACAACTTTCAAAATAAGTTAATGTTTTTGTTACTTCATGGAAATGTTAGGGAAACGTTCTTACAACCTAAAATTGTTAGTTGGGTGGCAGCGTATGATCAGGTTGTTTGAGAGGGCTTATGCTATTACGAGTCAATCAATGCTTCTGTATTTCTTTTCATGATAATAGCAAGTTCTGGCTTCTCACATTGTGGCAGTACTTTCAGTCAGGTGGTAATAGTGGTTCAGCTTTGGGCCTTTATCCAGGTAATCATTCCTCCTTAGATTGACATCCATTTAAGGAAATTGATGGTTTATTTTGAGTCATTGATTTATAGATGCTGTGGTTTTAAAGTTCTATCTCTAATGATTTCAGGTGGCGATTCTCTCTCTTTGATGAAATAGATTCAGTTCAATTAAATTTAATTTGCGTAGCGTTTTTAAAATGTTGCATTTCTTTAAAGCAGGTTTCATAAAATGATCAAACATATACAACACGGAAAACAAACAGAATATTATTGCAAATTGTTATTGTTTATTATGAGATGTATATTAATCAAACTAATTAGGAATACTAGGTTTGTGGTTGGTTAATGAATAACCAGCTGAGTCAGACAGTGGATTATCAGTAAAATGTTAATGCAGTAGATGAGAACTGCTGTTTTATCCACATTCATTCATTGTACATTTGTGCTAATTCTGCATGGCTTTTCTGCAGCTGTGTATTATTTGCTTGTGGGCCTCGTGCATGTAAAACAAATGCCTGTGGCTTGCGCTTTAAGCCTTATGCTTGTCTTTTCTTAATCCATAATGTTTTAGCAGAGACATCTAAATATTGTAAGAAGCCCACAGTATGAGCCTTCAACGTATGTCCTCAGGTCTTCAGTGGATAATCAGTATTAAAAAACAAGGTCAGGGATCTGCTAGCCAGATCTTCAGACTGACAGCAGAAGGTCTGGACTCCACCGCAGCTTTCATTGGATAAGAAGGCCGACATATAACCAATCACAATTCGCTTCGTTCAGCTTTATGTTTCCAGGCAGATCGTTAAACAAAGCGACACACACATCTCCCAGACATCCTGTAGAATTCAACCAATCAGAAGATGACTTCAAAACGCCTGAAGTGTTTCCAGCAAGGTGCCATATGCATCAGACGTTCAGCCAGTAGTCTGATGTTTAAGGCTGAAACTAGGAATCTTCTCAAAAGATTAGTGTTTTAGTTCTTAAAAAATGAAAAGATACAATTGTGAGAACATGTAGATTAGACCAAGTGTTCTATTCTTGAAAACAGAAGCTATTCTGATGCTTCTGAAAGCAGGACCATTTTTTTCTCAGGGAGTTAAATTTAGATGACAGCCCAATCTCTGGACAGCTTGCCGGAGAAGTCTGCGGCCCCACCAGGCCTCAGTTTAAATTGAGTTCATCAGCTGAGCTGTGATAGCAGGATCAGAGGTTTTGTGCAACGGCGGACTTCTAACAAATAGCCCACTGGCTACAGCTCTTCAATAAGAGCGGCCAGGAATTCAATGACGGAGAAAGATTGGGTTTTACCAGATCATTTTAAAAAAAGGAAGCACAGCCTTCTCATCTTTTTATGATCGTCCTATTTTATGTCTGCTTTATAAAAGTCGCAGAATATTTCACCAGAATAGCAATCTGATTATTATTTTCTCTTGCTATTTGGTCACAAGAGTTTTATTAGATCACTATTGAAAAGATCAATACCGCAGCTGAGAGTGGTTTTGCAAATACCGTCTCTCCTAATGTTTAGTGATTTTTATGGGTGGACTTCAGAGGGAAACGCTACAGTCTCTTATGTTTTCATTACGGGGAGAACGACACAGCCAATTGCCCACAGCAAGCTTCTGGGAGGGGGGTGCATATCCGAACAAACGTCAATAATGTATTCACAAATTTTGACACAGCTAGATCTGATCTCTGAAGAGGTCATGTAGTCTTAAGGGTTTTTGTAATAGCTTCTAAACTGATGCAACATGCTATCGATGTTTTAAAACGTCATTGATGATAACCTCGACTTTTAATAGGAGGTTGTCCGGTGGACGTCACAGAGGGGAACAACAATTAAAAACAATTGTCACTCAACCACCGAGAGAGAGAGAGAGAGAGAGAAAGAGAGAGAGAGCGAGAGAGAGAGAAAGAGAGAGAGAGAGAGAGAGAGAGAGTGAGTGCTGAGAGTTTTGCGATGTGGATGATATTGATTTTAGATTTGTTTTTTCAGACCTCTCAAGTTTCATGACCCACACTTGTCTCCAGGGTGAGACTAGCTCAAGCTGGCGTGACTGATATTGTTAAAGCTCCTAAAACCGTCTCCCTCAGTAGCGGCATCTCAGATAATCTCAGGATCAGTCGTTTTCTCCCCACAGAAATATATGTCCACTTCTGTGACACACTCGCCACCCTCTTACCAACAGCAGCGCAGAGCGTGTTAGAGGTGAATGCGATAAACAATCGCAATACTCCGTTATGCGGTATATTACCGCACACAAACGTATTAAATGTGACATAAATATACACATTTATGTCATTTGCATCATGTGAAGGAAATTAGGTGGTAAATAAACTTTAATTAACAGCAATTTCCCATCAAATTATGTTTTAATTGCGTATATATCCAGTGCAGTGATGTAGATGACAGTATTTTTTAAAACACATCATAGTTCTCCCAAAGATTTTGCTCCTTATTTGTTGTTTTTGTTTTGAACATGTAAATGATGCTGTTCCCTCTAGTACATACATTAGTATGTTTCTTTAAGGTATTAACAAATTAATGTTTAAAATCACCCCTTAGAAATAAAAAAAACTCTTACATAACTCATGCATGAAAGGGTTAAAGAGGCATGCACCTGGATTGCACTGGTGGAGAGATGCTGTACGCTCATAAACATGTGTGCTAGCTGGTGGTATACCTTCAGTGTTTAAGGACTGAAATAAAGTGGACAGACTGGCTGAGGAGGTACAGTAGTTATCTTCAGCAGCCTTAAAATAGCACCTAGAACAGCCTTATTTGAAGAGATCACCACAGGCAACTTGCAAAAAGCAACAAACGTGTCTTTTGGGAAATTCTGTGTTTGCAGTTAGTAAGTGCTGGACTGGAGCCCATCCCACTCAAAACCCTCAAACTCCCACAATCCAACAGTTAGACGCTCAAAAAGAGCTTGTTGTGTGCCCATGTGTCTGCAGGCTCAGCTGTGTCAAGCCCTGCTTGATATCTTTTGTCCTACCTGCTGTTTTAATGAGAGAATTCTCTTCTGGGTGGCAAGTGGGTGGCAAGCTAAAGCAGAAAAAAACATTTTCTGCCCCCTCCACTACTGGCTCATTTTTATCCCATCTCGCTTTCTGTTTGTGCGAGCTTTTTCTGTAGCCTGTCTACGGCTGTGTTCAAACACCAGTGGAATGGGATTGTGAGATCTGTTTTTGAGTGCTAAATATGGTTACGTTAACACGCAGATCAGTTATAAACACGAGTGAGATGTATGCGTGTCATCTGAAGGTTTTGGATCCAGTCGCTTTTTTTTGTGGTTTGGGCACAACCCAAATGCTGCATTCTGCACTCAGCTACCAATAAAAAAGCATTTGAAACTACCGTCAGTTAATGAAGTTTTGGCTGATGAACTTGTGCTTTCTTTGGACTCACTTATTAAATAACGTCTTGTTAATTGTAACTGCGTTAACGCAGAGACTTTCTGATGTTAACAAAATAGCCATTTATAATATTTACATACTGTACAGCTAATGTCGCTGCAGGCCTCATTCACAGGTAAAGCAAGAATAAAAAGTGTCTTGACATTATGTGAGTTAAACAGGGCAATTCAAGAGTCACACCTGTTAGTAAATACGTTTTTTAACTCTGTGTATGATGCTGTCCTGCTTTCCTCTTTTGCTTCTGAGCTTATTTGTCCCCACACACCTGCTTTCTACTGATCAGAGCTGCTGTAATAATTGGCTTCCTCTTAGCTCAGCTCATCTTTAGATCTTCCAGTATAACAGGCTACTGTTTAAACAAGCTATCAGGCAACGTTCTCAGACTAACGCTATCTAAAAGCTCTCGCAAGTTATCAAAAATGCTAACATTAGAAGAACTAACATTTGTAGACATCTAACATTAATATAACTTTTTTAACATTATATATCATATATCACAAATGTTATTCTTGAGTTGTTAGTGGATTGTTTTAAAAAGTAACAGAATTCAAACATTCTGAATAATGTAACTATAACCAAACAATAATGTTAATACAATGTCCAAAAACTGATGTTTTGAACATCTATAGAACATTCAAAATTACATTTAAATGTTTCTGTTATTTAATAGAAACATTTGGAAAAAGTTTCAACCTAAAATTGTTGGGATTGCATTTCAGTATCTAAATTTAAACTAAATTGTTGTTCACCGGTTGGCAGACAGAATTATGTAAATGTTCACATCGTCACCACGGCTTAGGCATGAAAATAAAGAAAACACAATGGAATTAGAGGCTGAAGACGAGCGGCGGGACGCGGCGTCTGCATCCACGAGATCAAAAGCGGGAAGAAAAGCCGTCACAGCTGAGACAGAGTCTGGGCTGCAGCTGGGTTGTTAGACCAGACTTCATCCTCAGATTCTCCCTCATCAGTGTGAACGGCTTATAAAGACCCCAACACAGCTCTCTGTCTGCAGACAGCCCCTTTACTCTGCAAACGGTTTGTACTCTGGCACTCAGCACAATTTTATTTATATTTTTTATGACGCCAGAGCTCATTCCCGGCCCCCGAGCCACAATAATGTCAGAAAAGAGCGTGTTGACACTGATAGACTTTATTAAAGCAGCCTGCATGAGAAACTTCAGTAAATTAACATTCTGCTCTGTTTCCATCTGCTTTTAACGGCAGAGCAATGAGCCCTCGTTTTAGTGTCATTCATTTTAGTTGGTGAAAAAGGAGCGTAGCCCAAACATCTCAAGTGGTCCTTCAAACTGAGCTCAGGGAGGAGTTAGAATGGATTTTATTAGTATGAGGGCTTTTTAATTAACAACCAGTCATCTAATCGGAGCTGGAAATGTTTTTTGCTCTCCTCCATGTGTGCTTATATCCTGCACAAGTCAGTTTCGTACCTGTCTTCAAATCCCTAATAGCTTTTTACACTGATAAACGTCTGCTTTTAATTTATAGAGAACACGGTGGACAGCTGATTTGAGATGTTTTGCTGTTTAATTATGGTCCCTTGCACTGTTTTATAAGAGGAATATTCAGTTTCATTATTCTCATTCAGATTGTAACTCATTGAAGTAACTGTCCTATGCGGAAGCTTATATTAGTACTCGGAAATGGTTATGGGATTTGATTTCTACTCTGGAATGAATGGTTTCAACAGGGGGTGTGTCAGAGGGAATGTGTTTGTTGGCTCTGATGAGTGGTGGGCCTTGGGTATTTGCAGAGTGTGTGTATGTGGTCTGAAATGATTACAGAAGGGCGGGTATTGGAATGCTAGCCGGGCTGAGAGGGCTCCGCCTATACTGTCTGATTTGTTTCTGAGGCTGGCTCCGCCTACACTGATTTGTTTCTGAGGCTGGCTCCGCCTACACTGATTTGTTTCTGAGACTGGCTCCGCCCACACTGTCTGATTTGTTTCTGTAATTGTCTGGTTCCAAAATAAAAATTTACCAACTTGATTTACTTTCCTAATGTGTGTTCCAGGTGGATGTGCAAGATTAATCATAAACAGTTTTTCCAAGAAAAAATAAAACTTTGTAATATTTCATCAAAATGTAATAAGTTGCTCCACGTCTGAAACATTTTTTCTGTTAAATGCAATCTACAGTATAATTAAGTAACATTAAAAATATTAACTGTCTGTATAACAAACAGTCATTTTTTAATGTGTTAAGGGTTTGTCTTTTGTTTTTAGAGGGCATCTGAAATCACTGACTGTGGATCAGTCCAAACTAATTTAAACTAAATGATAAAACTGACTCAAGATCAGCTAAAAGCCATACTTTAGAAAGTGGTTCATGGCTTTACACAAACAGAAAATACACAAGTTCACCTGTCCACCCAGTCCTAATATATGTAAACGATTTTTTTTATCGCTGTCCTTGAAGGAGGGACTCTGTTATTAGGGGGGGAACCAAATTTTTCACCTCTACGTATAAACCAGTTACATTAAAAGCAATAAACAAGCCAATAATAACACTTTGTTGAACACATATATAACAAATGGTAAAATGAAACAAATAAGTAAAAGAAAATAAGAATTATCATGAGAAAATAGCACAAATAAAAAGTGTTTCCGTAAAAAGTTTCCGTACGTACGTTTAGAACGTACATTCGAAACGTAACGACGTAACGACGTAACGAGCGTCGTCCGCAGGAGTCACGTGACACGCGCCGCTCGTTAAAGATCCGAAGCGCTGATTCAAAACAAACGACTCGTAAAGGTTTCGAAGCGTTACCAGCGCAACCAATATATTCATCAGCACATCATGTAAGTAAAACTGGATTACTAATGCCGTGTCATGTGTGAATAAGGGCTAAACAATTAATGGAATAAATAATTGTGATTATTGGTGCGTTTATGTCACTTGCTGAAAACGTTTTGATTAAATGGGAGTTTATGACACTCGGAATCGCGTCAGTGTAAACAGGTGACAGCAGGTTAAAAGTTAAAGGTTAAACAATACATCTGTTTAGTTTGCAATGTTATTATAGTTACTGTTACCCGATGCGATCGTTGTTGTAAAACACAAATTAATAGAGTGATTAAATATGTCACTGTCATATGCGTTAAAGCCACGTACAGAGTCATATTACAGATGTTGAAATGATGTAAACGTTGCCCATTCATTTACTATTTTATCTATTACAACAGAAAACCTCGTAAGCATTGAAGTTGTTGTTTTATACAGTGTGAGTGAGTTGTCAGATAACGGAGCACTTTTGCTAATATATTTATTAAGAGTGCGGTGTAGTTACTTAGAGGTATTTTTATTATTCAAAATCAACATTTGCATTTACAACATCAAGGGAAATTATATTTTGTTATAATAACCCAACTAGCCCAACTTAAATTGTTATGCAAAAATAGTTAATCAGTGCAGTCAAGTCCTTATTCATAGACCAACTACAAACCTAGTATCCCTAATTAATTTGACTAATATACTAATATCTTAAAATGAAGAATAAAAAGTTTTACATGTTGTACATGTTTGATTAGTTATATTGTTCATTATGTAAAGCTGCTTTGAAGCAGTGCAACATTTTAAAAAGAGATTCAATTAAATTAAGTTGGAATTACAAAAAAGTATATGCAGTTGTGTATGACTTTGAATTTGTGTTTGTGTGTTTTATGGGTCACTGCATGTGTGACTTGAGTTGTTGTTCAGTGATGCTGGTTGTCACACAGATAAATCAGTTTCTTCTGTGTGTGTGTGTGTGTGTGTGTGTGGTGTTTGGTTGTGATCAACAGGTTCTTTATGCTAATGGTAATTGAGCAAGTCAAATAATTTCAGATACCAGTATCAGCTCTCTACTGTAAAACTCATTTACCCTCACGCAATCTCTCCCATCAGCGTGTTGCGTTCAGCACATACCCCATTCTCCAGAATTATCTCCGTGTCCCAACCGGAAGAACGCTGGGAGTCAGTCTGCTGGTTCACAGGCGTTATCAACTAACTGGAAACGCTTTGTTAGGACTTTGCTCCGGGCTGGGATTACACTCGTTTCTTTTCTCTCTCTCTAACCCACCTTTTCTAATTCTTAAAAGATTTCACAGTCATCCTTTAAGTCCATATTCTTCAATATTGTCTTTTATGACTTTAGACTTTCAAACATCTGAGCAAATTAAAAATGGAGGCGTTATAAAACAGACAGGCAGGGTGACTTTGCCTTTAAGAAGCACTGGGGACACGGGGTTTACCATTTGAAGTGTAAATCTTTGATTTCTGGTCAGCTTCTGCTTGAGACACGAGTCTTTGTTTTATATTCACAAACAGAAGCCCGAGCCTTCCTGGGGTTCTCAGACAAATTGAAAAGGGTTCAGGTAACAAGAACACACTTGAGAATCGCATTCCTTGAATAAACTATAAGGCTTTGTTGAGCGCAGTCACTGTAAGACATTTTCAAAGGTGATACAGGTAGACATAAAGGACGACTAAAAGTCAGCGCTTCTAAACTGAAACTCGGTAGTCTGCAGAACTCATGAGGATGTTTATATTTAGCCGAGCGACGATTCTCATATTTAACCTCTTACGATCGCCTCACCCTGCGATTGTAACATGAATTATGGCGAGTAAAACAAAGCAGATTTGGCTGCGCAGACAGTGATAAGTGATTTTTCTCAGCGTTTCTTCAGTGAATTAATATGTTTTGGATATTGATGGAAGGTAGAGAGAAGAAACGGAAGATTTGTAATGTGATTATGTCATTTAGGCCCACATTTTGCAGTCCAAACAGATGACAAAATCATATTCTTTGACATATACAGATGTCTGCAATATCAGTGTTGAAAGAATGAATGAAAGATTCGCAACAAGACCACCAACCAGTTTAGCTGATGCTGCTGTCAGAGAAAAGCAAATATCTTTCTCATATTGTGGGTTATTTTCTGTCATGGCGATTGAGGAAGCACTGATATGACGGGGTGTTCGTAGCAAGATAATTTCAGTTTCGCATAAACGGCCGACTGTGTAACACAAACATGGAGATGATGTAATTGTGTCTTGATATGTCATTGATGACGCGAGCGATGGTGTGTTTTTAGCGCATTAGCCTACAGAAAAAGAAAATGGACTGATTTATAAGCATGTCTGTAACCACACTTTGGATTTGGGTACAGCATCAGAAATGATTCTGTCACAATTAGAGCCTAAGCAAAAGGGTGGGTGTGTTTTCGATGGTGACTCAGACATATTGTGTTACGGTTTGACTCACTGTTAGTGTGTTTGTTATGGATTGTCTTTAGTTATCCATCATTGTGCTGGCGTTGAGCTCGCAAACTAATGATTAGGATATAAATATGAAACTGGGGCTTGGTTGTGTTCCACCATGAAATGCATATTTGTCCAAACATCTAAGCACATTAAAAGTGGATGTGTTATGGGCTTATAGTAGCTACACACTTGACATAATTTATCCTACTTGTCTAGATTGTAGGATTGTGAGGTCATTTAGATGGAAGTTTGAAGTTGAATTTCAAGATAAAATTTTATTGAAGCTGCAATCTGTAACTTTTGCCTCTCTACCGCCATCTCTGTTTGAAACATTAAATTGCAGGTCACTTTACATACTTTCATTACGTATGTTGAAGTCAAATCAAACCCACAATGCCCTGAACATTGGACCTGGCAGCTCAAACTATAAATCAGTACTATAAACTTACTGAATCAGGGTAAGAGATCATTTTGAACACTGATTTTTGTTTATTTTTAACCCAATTAAATTACAGCTTGCAGCTTTAATGACATCATATCATGATGGGTTTATTTTGTCTTTCTGCAGTTGAACAGTTACTCAGCTTGTTATTATTATTACGAAGACAAACATTCCCGTTTACAAAGAGAACAACCGCTGTGTGTCCAAAACTTTTCTTTTCCGTCCCCAGTCCCGCCACATCGCAGGGGTTTTATTGGAATGTGATGTACGTGTCATGTGGTCACTGGCGACAGACGAATATATAATCAGCGGTTGGTCGTAACAAGGTGATTATAATTGGACTCAATTCACAGTTGTAGACAATTTCATTGTAATTTAGAAATTCTGCCCTGGAAGTGAACTTTCATTTAACAATGAAAGTTAAATGGTGTGATTTGACTGGCCTGCCAAGCCCTTAGGAATGGAGAAGAGAGACAGACATGGGAAGAAAAGAAGAACGTGTGATGTATAGCCCTGCCTTAATTGCCCCTGAACAAATTGTATTCTCTTTTTCTTTTATCTTCGCCTGGCATTTGTGCTTTTACTGTTCTTCGTAGCAGTCAGGATCGGGGTGGCTTTGTACTTTATTGGGCAGTTAAAGTCTTAATAAAGCTTAACATCAGTTCCCTTAAGCTTTTGAGAGTGGACTTCCACTGTTGAAACACCTGAAATTTCATGATTCTCATCACAATATGTCACAATATGTCTTTGTTCCTCCAGGCACTGTGTGGCCCATTAATTGAGAATTTCATTCATCCTAACGTTTGCCTTCATTCTCCAAGTTGCTCGTTAGCTTTCAGCCGGAATAATTGGCTCTGGTTAATTTATGTTCGCTGTTATTCGCTGTGTTTAGAAGATCTGTAGTGGATAATCATAATGTAATGTTAAATTATATACACATGCTGTTGTATTCACGTAGCTAGCCGTATGCATTACCGTTAGCATGATTGTGTCATCAAATCACATGTATTGATACATGATACATGAACTGTCTCAGCTCTGAGATCTTATGTGTTGTGCTTTTTTTCTGCAGATGAACATGGACATTTGAAAATATACCTGCCCAAAAAGCTGCTTGAATGTCTACCAAAATGCTCCACGTTGCCAAAAGAGAGACACAGGTGGAACACCAATGAGGTAAGGTCACCTCTCTCCTCCATCTGCCGTTGTCTTTTTATAACTCCTGCTGACTTCATAGAGATAAAACCTCGTTTATTTTAAGCAGCGAAACGGACACAATGTGTTAATAGAAACCTCTCTGGGGACTCTGCAGTCAGTTCGGATATTAGCTGCAACTGCTTGATTGTCTTATTTTTGTGGCAAGCTGTATATCTAGCACACTGGACATAGATTGAGCCGTTTTGGAAACAGCCGGTTCATAAAGCTTTCTGTGTTTTCAGATAGTCTAATTTTCACACTTGTGGAAATATAAATTTGCTGTAGTTTATGATCTGCGCATAAAACATTCATGCTTTGGCGTTCAATATTTCAGCATATTCCGTTGCTTTCGTGGTGGCAAATTGCACAGCGGTTTGTAAGCGAAAACTTGACTGTATATCATTTTTGACCATCTGTTCCGGCACCACTTTTATTCGGAGATGTTTTAATTCCCTGGAAATACAAGCAGGGTATGATTTTTAAAACGTACCAACTGGTTGACAAGAGAGAAATTCCCGTCGACTCACATCATAGACCTAAATTAGAGCAGAACATGAGCGCTGAAATTCAGACTGTCTGTTCATCTCCATCTTCCTTCATTTCCTCGGAGCCCGCCTCAGTTTCTCTGTAGATGTGGAGAGCTTAGCAGCAAAAATTGCTTGAATTTCTTGTAGCAAGACTTCTTGGTGTTTTCTCAGGGGTTATAGCATTGCGTGATCATGAATTAAACATTCAAAAGTCATTTTGTAATGAACAATTGTTTATTATAGAGGCACACAGGTTGTTAAGCTCAGTTCTGTTGTTTATTGGCTCTCGGTAGAGGCTGGCGTGCTATTTCATTCCCCTCTGTGCCACGACGTTGAAGCCGGGCTATCTTAGGAACGCATATACCTAATAATCTACATATGAAAATGTGTTTTAAGTACGTTTATCAAAGCCTAAAGGTATTTCAGACACAATGCATCAAACAAATAAGAAAAGATAACAACCCTCTTAGATTTTGGCATTGAAAATGAAAATGTAAAATGTTTTTATTTGTTTGACAGTGGGAGGAAAAATCACAGACTGTTTGCTCCAGCTGTCCTTGACCTATAGGCCAGCCGTTTTAAATGAGTTCATTTCTTTTCAGCTCGGCTACTTTATCATTTAATGGAAATGAGATGGTGACTTGGTTGATTTTTGCATTTTATTTGTTGTTGGTGTTCAGGCTGTTGTGCGGCGCCCCGCGTGCGCCGGCTGCGGGGAGATTGAAACTAAACATTGTTTCGCTGCCGTAAGCTGGAGGGATTTTAAATGACTGAGTTTCTCTGAGGAGATTCATAAACTCATAGCTCAGTCAAGGCAATGCAGTTTTATTGCAATTGATCCCAATAAAGCATGCATGCCTCTCACGCATTAAGTGACAGGCAGCAATATCATCACAGGACATGAGACAGAGGATGTGTGTGTGTGTGTGTGTGTGTGTGTTGAGCGTTTTTGAGTTTCTTTCATTATTAAAAGCACCCCTCCCCCAGCTAACAATTATAGGTTGTAAGAACGTTTTCATGATGTTTCCATTAAGTAACATGGAAACACATTATTTTGAAAGTTCTAGAAATGTTTCAAACGTCTGCTTTTTTTTTAAGACATTTTGCTAGCATTATTGTTTGGTTATAAGAACATTATTTAAGCATTTTTTTTGTTTAAATTTTGTATTGTTTTTAAAACGTTCCATTACATACTTAAGAATAATGTTTTTGATATATGTAAGACATAACCAATTTTACCAATGTTACTACAAAAACATTTTAAGAGAACTTTGAGAGAACGTTAGCCAGCATTCTGAGAACGTTCCCTGTTAGCTGGCCCCCCACTTTTTTATATTTATGACATCTTTTGTTGAGGAGCGCTCAGGTGGGCTAGCATGCCAGAATTGTTTGGTAATATCAGAACGGGAATGTCACCTTTGCATCAATTTTTAGCTCTGCAAAAATCCCCTCTGACAAGTCACTGACGCGACCTTCTTAAAGAGATATTTATGAATTGAATACACTTCTTTATCCCTCAGCCTTCTCTTTACAGAGTGAAAAGTGCCGCTTTTTGTGAAGAGAAGAGTGGTTTGGGTATGAATGACAATGCCAAAATAGACATCGAAAGCACCAGGCGTTAAATATTTGTGTCTTGTCATATTCAGCTTGGATGTTTTCCCTGTGTGACTCGGGTAACCAGAGACTGTTTCGTTTTGTTGAATAATTCGTCTTTGAAGTGCAAATACGGCATTGTGGGACATGGTTGTTTGTTTGGGTTTATTTTCATGTAATATGATGAAATACACAGAGAAGTTAAAAATTCAGATTTCTGTTTCATGTAGGATAACTAACATACTTGTCAGTCAAAGCCTGCAGATCCACGTTGGGCATGTGTTTATATATATTTTTAGTCTGGTTTGTAACAACTAGAGAGCCAAAAAACGTTGCCTCAGATCAGCTGCTGTCTTCCTAATCGAAGCTGAAGGTTTAACGCGTCTGACCTGCGGTGTTGTGCTCGCAGTCAAAATTAATTAACATTTTTTTGGAAGTAATTTAAATTTGTCAGTACTTATTGTGAAATGATGTCATCTCAAGCCTGGTACGATGTATGAGGAAACAAATCGGTCTGTTTGTGCAGATATGCAACTTGCTAATGTTTCAGGAAGTGTTTTAATCCGTCACATTAAAGCCACCAGCATTTTCAGAGCAGAAAAGGGGCGGCCGTGGTGCCGTTTCTGATTTCAGGATGGTCTGCACCATGGGTAGAAGGAAGGCAACCTTCCCTGAAAGGCAAGGGCATTTGTGTGTGGTGTGCCAGCCAGACACCAGGGCTGGAGTGACTCACTGATGGCAGACGGAGAGGTTTTAAACGCTCTCGTTGCTGCTGATTGTGTGACTCTTACTGAAAGTGACACCTCCTGTATTTCCTCCACATCCCTCCTGCTGTTCTTGCATCTC